>SOPF01026730.1:0-72636 GCA_012979155.1 Hypericum perforatum | reverse complement strand
CTCCTGGAACACATCCCTATCCTATCTTAACAACTAATCTCGTATCAGAGGAGTCCATGGATGAGGGAGTTGGACCACCGATGAAGATGGGGAGCATCCTAGAGGACAATATCACCGGTGGCGAGGTGGAACTCCGATTGGGAGGTCGCTAGTCAGGTCGGAAGACTCGAGGAGGTGGTGGGAGATGCCCTTCTGGTCAGGAAGCGGTTCTCCAATGGTTTTCACGAGTTTGCCAATGGATTAATTTGTAGATTGGGAAGAAAACCATCAATTAGGGTTCTTCGCTTTTGTTTTTTTATCAATTACAAATGGGCCCCACAAATTTTATTTTGTAAATTATTGGATATTTATGACCTCTGAATTATTATTCATGAAATCGTACCTATTAGTGATTTTTACTGTGGGCTGGGTTTTATTGTGGGTTTAGAGCAATTGTTAAGGATATTTTGATAATCTCATGTTATATTTAATTAAATTTGCTAGAGGAACTAATTAGTTTGATTTCTTAAAACTCGAGGACTAATTAGTTAAGGACTGGACTTATGAGTATAATATCTTAAAACTTAGGGACCTCTAAGTTTATTTCTCGTTAAGCTTTGGTTGGAATTACTATCATCTAGTCATCTGTATCAAGCAAAATAGCATAGTCAAAGATTTTTTTAGGGAAAAGTTCATGTTTACCCTGTGATTTGGCCCGTTCCCAACTAAATCCCTGTAGTTTAAAAATGTTCATTCGAGTCCAACTTTGTCCAATTTTTCTATTTGGATCATCTCTAACCGGTTCGATTCAAAAATCTGAAGCACAATTTTGCGATTTCGAAGATGAAGACGTGTGAAACTGGTACCCACTTGTCGAGGACACTTCAGAGAGTCAACCAGAGTAGACAATCGATATTGAAAATGCTGGATTTAATCGGACCAAAATGAACAAAAACAAATCGTACTGGTCGGAGGTGACTCAAATGGGAAAATTGAACGAAGTTAGACTCGAATTAGTACTTTTAAACCACAGGGACTTAGGTGGGAACGGACAAAATTATATCATGATAATTTAAAATCTAAATTTTAAACAACTAACAAATCACACACCATTCAAAATTTTAAATTTTAAATTGTACAACAAATATAACAGCTGCAACTAGTTTACATATATCAATATTAAAATTAACGGATACCAATATTAAAATTAAATTATACTAATATTCAAATACATCAAGTAAAATTCAAACAGACTACAACTAAATAAACATCTCCCAGAATATTAAATTAAATGAGTAGCAATATTAACTTAAACAGATACCAATATTAAAGTAATTGAATATCAATATTAAAGTAACGAGTACAAATATTAAAATAAACTAGTGTAATATTATTTATATAACATTTATTTATTAAAATAAACTTACACTTAATCATCAACCCCATCAGCTTCCCTAAATGTCTTAGCCTCGACCGCTTCTGACCCGGTTGGAGCGGGATTGAGAATCTGGCGAGGAGAGGAGAGCAGAAAGATTTTAATTTCTACTAACCTCAAGAGCAGCGTAAAATGACACGTAAACAGTCGAGGCCAGTGCCGAATCCTACGTCAAATACTCGTACCTCTTCATCCTCTCATGGAAAATCACCTCCGACAGGAACTGATTCATCGCGTGCCAGCAGCTCCCATTCAATAAAACCTCCTTCGAATCCTCCACTAGCACCCCAAACTGCCATTCAGAAGATACTTGCACATGCTATGCTCGGTCCCGGGGTAATGGCCTCACAATTGTCAACCAATTCTTGGTGTGATTTCCTTTGCGAACAAAATAGAAGGAAGAAAGAGAATACAAAATATCAAGTTTTCCATCTGCAGTATTCTGTCTGAATCCGACGACATAAAGAGAATACAGAAAATCAAGTTTTCCTTCGATAACACAAACAAGGATGTCATCCGGTAACATGCTAATCATCTCCTCTCCTTCCATGCAGCATTCTGTCTGAATCTGACCACAAGCAATAGGTCAAGTTTTCCATCTGCAGGTTGTGAAAAACATACATATACTAGTGGGGAAAAAACTGAGTTGAACAAATAAAGACGAAGGAAAACCTCTGGGGAAGGTGGTGCATGTAAATGTACCTACTAACCTGTACAACAAGTCCACCGTAGTAAAAAAATGGCATGTAGAGATAGAAAATGGAGGGCTAAAATATTTTTTTTATTGAAATCTTGATAAGGAATAAAGAAAATAATTAAGAAAAAATAGTCAAATACTTATTAGTTTAATATCCATCATATTCTCCAACATTAATAATAGTCAAATATAAAATGAAAGATAAAAACTCAATCTAAGCATCATTAAGTAATTCTCATCATAGAGATGCCATTTTAAATATTTTCACTAAATCTATTAACAAATTTACCTATATATAAAAAAAACTATAAAATTAAGGCTCTGCTTCCACTGATAATTCAATCGGTCAAGTTGGTCAACTCAGAACTTGTACCAAATACCGAGACTAGACCTGGCCACGAATTGAATCCAATTCATAATTCGATTCGATTCGATTCGTTAATAATTCGATTCGATTCGTATATAATTCGATTCATCGACAATTCGATTCGAATTCGTAATGGTACGAATTGAATTCGGTTTGAGATTTTTATAATTCGTCAAACCGGCAAATTCAATTCGAATTCGATTCGACTTAAATTCGTAGTGAATTTGATTAAATTTGAATATATATATATATATAGGTGTAAAAAATCTCAAACTCTATTATTTATTAAACCTTAAATCCTAAATCCTAAACTCTAAATCCTAAAATCTTGAAACTCTAACTCAATTATTTATTAAATCATAAATTTTAAACCCCAAATCTTAAATCCTAAAATCTTAAGTTTAATTATATACTAAACTATAAACTTTTAAATCCTAAATGATGAAACCCTTAAATCCGAAATCGTAGATAATTTATTCTGGCGCATTAAGTGCAAACTAAAACTTTAATTATTTTTTCTAAAAAATATTAAACATTTATTCCTTATTTTTTAATTTTTAATTAAATATTTAATATTTAAGAATCAATTCGAATTCGATTCGAATTCAATTCGAATTCGAAGATTTATAATTCGAATTCAATTCGTTCTTGGACGAATTGAATATGGTTTAATGTTTTGATAATTCGAATTCGAACCAATTCGATTCGAATTCGTTCGAATTCGAACCGTGGTCAGGTCTAACCGAGACATCCGGTTGGTTTTGAAAACTATGGAATAAAGGTAGGAGCTAGTGAGCTACTACCACTTCACCACTTTTGTTGGTCATCATTTTTCTCTGATCGTTCATTTAACACCGTCACTTCTCTCCATGTATAGGCATAAATTTGAACGCATTTATTTCTTTAGATATAGCAAATTTGGAGATAAGTGTCAAAATAAAATAAAAATTGCAATTTTCAAAGTATAAACGACGGATCACTACATTGGGGATGGAACTGTATTTTACTCTTAGAAAAATACCTAAAGGGTGCGTCCAATCAATACTACCTCGATCTCTTGTAAGTGGTGTTTCTATTTTTTTATAAGTCCAAGTGTAAGGTTTATAATTTCACACTATCGAATTCCTTTTAATAGTATAACTAATCGAGTATCCTAACCATATTAAGGAATAGTTTCGTATAGGTTGAACATAATTTTTTTTAAATTAATACTAACTTTTCTCTACACTTCACAATGTAATTTGGGTCTACAATAACCGTAACTTATAATTATGGACGAATTGAAAAAGTTTATACTATGAAGATAAAATATTTATATACTTTATGCAATTGATAAAAAAAATATTCATAATATGTCATAATTATAATTTTTTTATGTTTTGAGATCTTCATGATATTCTAATTTGGAAATCCTAGTTGACATTTTGATCAATTATGAGATCTCTTCATGATATTCTAGTTTGAAAATCCTAGTTGCCATTTTGATCAATTTGTAGGTAAGCCAGTTACCTTTTTTGGTTAAAATATAGTGGTTGCGATTGGTGGACCAATTAAATATTGTTCACGAGAGGTAGTGTACTTGATTAGGATATAAGTTGAGGCAAATATTAGATACTTTTTTCGTAAGACAAGATTGTCACGCATATTTCATAGCAGTATGGACGTCGATAATCGTCTTCAAGATACAACGACTAAGGGTCATTTCTAAGAACACAACACAACATTTCTCGAAATTTTGTACGAATCTTTATATACCCAAAACTTTCGTATGACTTGAGAAGAAAGAAAGAGAATACAAAAGATGAATGGGGTGATGGAATGGTGAGGGATTGCCAACTATTTATAAGCAGGATCGGAGGCCATCCAAAAGGCTACCTTACATCTCTGGAAGGCTACACAATTTTTGGATAACCACTAATTCGTTCCCTTATCCATTTATGCATGGCTACCAATCTGTCGTGTCCCTTCGGTATGCAGTAAGAATGTCATATTCTTATCTTGTCTTCTTATTCTTCCACACTAATTCGGAGGATTATTGGAAGCATCTAGATAGCCTCGAGGCCCATTGCGCCCGTTTTAAGTACAGCCTAGAGTCATCCAAATTTTTCTAAAATATAAAGGTTTTTCCAGCTCCTTGCAATTGCAATGATGCACACATGCATCTCAAAAATGCCCAATGGAATAATGTGCACACACATGTGCATGTACGCACATGCCCAAACAGTACTTCGTACCTTCCTATGCCCGTGCTCATGCTTGGACAGTATTTTGCACCATTTTTGCAGTTGGTAGTGAGTCCACTTGAGGTGGTCAACCAAGTGAAATACTAAGGAAAGTAGCTCCTTATAAACAAGAAAATTTTCCATGACTTTTTTGATATGGTACACACAACTCTCATTTTTTTCTTTTAGTCTTTTTGAACTTTTGAGTTTAATGCTTGCATTAGTAGAATTCAATTAATACCCAATAATCCCTTACATGAAAGATGACCAATGTATAAAGATTCTATTTAAAGTTTTAACGAGTCATTATTGCATTGAGATAGGTAGCTTACGGCTCTGAACTTTCTCTAGTAATATGTTATTAGACTTACTTGCTACTTGGTGAACGTGATGTCTTGAATCATCAATTTTTGGTATGAACCAAGAAAATAACATTTACATTATAATAACCTGAGTATTTTTGCGTTCTTATATTGTGTTTGTTTTGGCTATGAATAGTATCTTAGATTCATAAGTGTTTTTACTATTTAATATGGCCTCACAACACACTTCCATAGGTGATCTCTTATCAGGAGTATCCTGATTTACTCCAAAATTATCAAGGTATATGAATCATTAAAAGAATAAATGCATAATCTTACCATAGCTCTCTAGGTTAATACCTGGAAAGCTTCTAAGAATGAGATGAGTTCCAATTGATTAACTAAACCTTCCATAACTTAGTTATCTCATTGAATTAATTTTATGAGATCTCCACTTATCATGGTTGAGTTATCGCTATGAACTTTCTTAAATATATGAATTTTAATCTCATTCCCCTTACTGAATTATACTTTTGATTTTTATTGATTCTTTTCATAAAAAGATCAGCTAAATTATCTTTAGACTTTACATAATTAATAGTGATCACTCTACTAAAGATCAATTGTCTGACAGTGTTGTGTCTCTAATGGATGTGTCAAGACTTTCTATTATACATAGTACTTTATGCCCTCCTTATTGTAGACATGCTCTTCCAGTAGACTTTGTGGTTCTGGATTTTTCGGAGGACAAAAATTGTCCACTAATTTTTGGCAGACCCTTCCTTAACACAGCACATGCATTGGTAGATGTGCATAATGGTAAATTGGTTCTACGAATTGGAGATGAGAAGGTTGAGTTTAAAATGACAAGTGTGATGCATCATCCTCTTGATGAAGGGATGTGCATGAAAATTGATGTTGTTGATGAATGTATTCTCGAATGTTGTAAGGAAAATATTTTGAGAATAGAGGATAAAGGACAACATGAAGAAGAAGAGGAAATTGTGAAGGAAGTTAAGGAGGATGTCGATACGAAAAGTCTACTTGAGGAATTGGAAATTCATTTGAGATATCGAACTCTACCCTCAATTGTGAAAGGTCCATCCTTGGAGTTAAAAGAACTACCCTCGCATCTAAGATATGCATTCTTAATAGATGGAGGTAGGTTACCAATTATAATCTTGAACAAGCTCTCCAAGGATGAAGAGGACAAAGTGCTCACAATAGTGAACAAACGAATTAAGGCAATTGCATGGCAAATTTCAGACATCAAGGGGATAAGCCCAGAAATTGTAATGCACCATATTCATATAGAGGATGGAGCAAGGCCTAGGGTAGACCGACAAAGGCGACTGAATCCTAACATGAAAGAGGTTGTAAAGAAGGAGGTGATCAAGCTTCTAGAAGCAGGCATTATTTATCCAATTTCGGATAGTGAATGGGTTAGTCTAATCCATTGTGTTCCCAAGAAAGGGGGAATGACAGTGGTGATCAATGATGAGGGGAAACTCATTCCAACACGTACTATTACCGGTTGGAGAGTGTGTGTTGACTATAGAAAATTAAATGATGCCACACGAAAGGATCATTTTCCTTTGCCATTCATTGATCAAATGTTAGAAAGGATAGCGGTATTCTTACTATTGCTTTTTAGATGGGTACTCAGGGTACAACCAAATAGCAATATACCCCAGAGATCAAGAGAAAACATCTTTCACTTGTCCTTTTGGTATTTTTGCTTATCGTAGAATGCCTTTTGGATTAAGTTATGTCCCAGCAACATTCCAACGTTGTATGGAGTCCATCTTTTGGGAGATGAATGAGAAGATTATGGAAATCTTCATGGATGACTTCTCTGTATTCGGTAACTCATTTGATCATTGTTTGGAGAATCTTGATAAAGTGTTGGAAAGATGTGAGGAAAAGAATCTTGTGCTAAACTGGGAAAAGTCCCAGTTTATGGTAGACGAAGGAATAGTTCTTAGGCACAAGATTTCTAAAGTTGGAATGAAAGTGGATAGAGCTAAGACAGACGCGATAGAGAAGATGATTGCACCAACCACGGTTAAAGGAATTAGAGCCTTTTTAGGTCATGCAGGCTTTTATAGAAGACTCATCAAGAACTTCTCTCTAATCGCCAAGCCTCTGACAAACCTGTTAGTAAAGGACGTGTCCTTTAATTTTGACAAACAATGTCAGAAGGCATTTGATGCCTTAAAGAAAGCTTTAGTATCAGCTTCGGTTATTTCATTGCTGGATTGGAAACTTCCGTTTGAGCTAATGTGTGATGCAAGTAACTTAGCTTTGGGTTGCGTACTTGGACAAAAGAAAGAAGGGAAGGTCCATGTCATCTATTACGCAAGTAGAGTGCTGGCAGAGGCTCAACTAAATTATACAACCACAGAGAAAGTTACTTGCAGTCATCTATGCTTGTGACAAATTCAGAGCATACTTGCTTGGTTGAAAAGTTATAGTCTATACTGGCCATGCAACTTTGAAGTATTTATTCTCAAAGCAAGATGCAAAACTGTGCTTAATGCGCTGGATTTTGTTACTTCAAGAATTTGATTTGTCAATCAAAGACAAGAAAGGAGCTGAAAATGTCGTTGCAGATCATCTCTCTCGTCTAGAGAAAAGCGACGGGATGGAGAAAAATGGTAACATACAAGAAGCATTTCCTAATGAAACTCTGATGATGATGAGTAGAGTGGATGCCCCCTGGTATGCAGATTTTGCCAACTTTTTAGTTGGAGAAATTATTCCAGCAGGCCTAAGTTATCCTCAAAGGAAGAAATTCTTAAGGGATGCTAAATTGTTTGTTTGGGATGATCCATATCTCTTTAAGAGATGTAATGATGGGGTGCTTCGATGGTGCATTACTGATTGGGAAATAGCTAATGTTTTAGAGCAATGTCATAATACTACTTACTCAGGTCATTATGGAGCAACAAGGACTGCAGCAAGGGTATTTGAGTGCGGATTTTATTAGCCCTACATATTTAGAGACGCACATACCTATGTGAAACAATGTGATCGCTGCCAGAGAACAGGTAACATTTCAAAAAGAAATGAGATGCCATTATCTGGTATTTTAGAGGTTGAGCTCTTTGACGTATGGGGGTTGGACTTTATGGGACCTTTTCCCACATCAAATGGCAACAAATACATCTTGGTTGGAGTTGACTACGTTTCAAAATGGGTAGAAGCTTTGGCATCACCTACAAATGATGCTAGAATAGTTATCCAATTTCTTAAGAAACTCTTCTCGAGATTTGGTGTGCCACGAGCAATAATTAGTGATGGTGGATCACATTTCTGTAATAAACCATTCGAAATCCTACTTAAAAGATATGGGGTAACTCATAAGGTGGCAACACCTTATCATCCCCAAACAAGCGGACAAGTGGAGCTTTCGAATCCAGAGCTCAAAAAGATTCTGGAAAAAATGATTGGATCGACAAGGAAAGATTGGTCGAATAAGCTTGATGACGCCTTATGGGCATATCGAACGGCATTCAGAACTCCAATAGGAATGTCGCCCTACAGGCTAGTTTATGGCAAAGCATGCCATCTTCCTATGGAACTTGAGCATCGTGCATTCTGGGCCATCAAGACCCTTAATTACGATTACAAAAAGGCAAGAGAACGAAGAATTCTCCAACTCGATGAGTTGGAAGAAATTCAAGATCTTGCATTTGAAAGCTCAAGACTCTACAAGGAAAAGACAAAAAAAAGATATGATTCCCATATTATCAGAAAAGATTTTAAAGAGGGTCAACATGTTCTTCTTTTTAACTCTAGATTTAAACTCTTCCCTGGGAAGCTCAAATCTAAATGGAGCGGACCTTATACGATTATGACAGTGTTCCCTTTTGGGGCACTTGATTTACAAAGTACCAAGGGGGAGGTATTCAGAGTTATGGCCAAAGATGCAAAATCTACATGGGAGGAGACATCATTGCAGAAGTGCAATTGGTTAATATGTTGAATAATGCATAGACACGAAAGTAGTTAAGCTGACGACTCTAAATTAGCATGTCTAGGTTTATTAGGTTCATTTTTATTTTTATTAGTATTTACTTCTATTATTTTGATAATATGGACTATATTATTTTCTTTTATGTGCAGAATTACAAGAGAGGAAAAAATGTTTTGCTCAAAGTACATTTTACTAGTAAGTTTCTTAGTGAAACATAAACTTCCACTAGAAATTTGCCTAGTTATTCTCCGAACAGCAAAAGAAACTTTGAGAATCGAGCGTCGTGACTTATGACATGCTAGTCACCCTTTGCCAAAAGTGAGAGCCGTGGAATTAAATGGTGGCTCCACTAGGCGTAACGCCAGGAGAGTCGCAAGGAAAGGAACTAGTACATCATGGTACTCTGATTGTGAGGTGTGTCTCTTGAAACAACAAGAGATGAATCAGTAAGAAAAGTGTTTCTCTTTTACCTGTTAGAGGATAAAGAACAGGATATTTTATGTTAAGTATATATTGTTGCTTAGATTACTAATCTCAAAGAAAATTCCAATGGACATTTGTCTCGTCATTCTAAAGCAAGCAAAAGAAACGTTGAGACTAGAGAGATGCGAAGTGAATTTAGATAGACATTCGAGAGGAACATCAAAGTGTGCCTATAGACGAAGGATGGCGAGATTTGGTTTTTGTCACAAGTATGGGAAGTTGGAGCACGATGGTGTTTGCAGCAAACATACTACAATTTTGCAAACTAAGAGAACTGTCTTGTTGCATCAAGACCCCATTAGGCTTCGTGCTGAAAGGGTTGCGAGACCAGGGAGTTCGTCTTGGTACGCGATTGAGGAGTTGTGTGAGCGACGGATATCGAAGTTGCACCTTTGACGGTGATTACATCAGAGATAGTACTATACGCCAATCGAGCGACTGTGCTAATACATCGCGACCTTATTAGGCTCCATACCGAAAAAGTCACGATAATTGATAATCCGTCAAAGGAATGACCCATCAGAATGGGGCATCTGGTTTTTAAGCTTTCCAGGAACGCAGCGTACATAAAAGCCAAAAAAATCAAAAAAAAGAAAAACAAAAAAATTTAGATTAGATTGAATTTTATTTTGTACTTTATAAATTTGTAGTTTGTATATATTTAGTATAGGTATAGTACATCGTATATAGACGACGTACTAGGAACTGTTCATTCACGAAGAACAATGGCGTATGCCATATCAGCTGGCATACACCGTACCACTTGGCGCACGCCAGGTAGGGCAGATTCCGGACCTATAAATTCTGAGCTAGTCACATTTTGCCATAACCGCCAAGAACAAGCCACATTTTGTCAAATACACTTAACCCACCCACATCCGAAAGTTTCAATCAAATATCACGAGCTTAAGCCTCTTCACCCTCTGACGAATAAATGGCCGGAACGACTTCGACAATGGCAGACAAAGCAAGAGCAAACCATACCTTTTACGAAGAAAGTGATAGGGAAATCCTTTTTCTTTTTGGTTTATTCATACTTTTTTGGGTTCTTTTTATATATTTCGCTTTAAATTTTGTTCTGTAGATTGTCGTTGCCACTTTCAGTGTTGTTGAATAAAAATCTATGATCTCGTGCGTTTGTTTATTTGTTTGTGCGAAGTATGTGTATACGACCAATTGAAATGGTAATTTCCCTATGTGTTGGCGCGCGCCATATCGCGGCCGAGAGGCCTATAACCTCTCGTCCAAAACACCAATTATTCATGACTGGCATATACCAGAAATCATTGGCGCACGCCAATTATGCCCAACATGAAAACCTGGTGTACGCCAGGTAGGTCAGAAAGGGGGGGTATAAATTCGGTAGTGGCTGATTTTTACTCACAATTGACAATCCACAAGAATTCTCAGATCCGTAACCTATATTTACTCTTGCCCGAGCAAGCCGGATACATTGCCCACATTACCAAACTCCCGAAAGATGATTAACAATGTCAGGAACTGAAGGATCTAGCTGGGTGAGTAGGAGGAATACAGGGAAGTGCGTACGGACGCCTACACCATCAGGGTCAGATTCTTCATCAGATCGACCCAGAGACATCCGCCACCGCTACAACACTCCCTTCGCAATCTTCAATGATTGGGAGGGAGAGAGGTACATAAGATTTTCTCAACTCACTACTGTTTGTCATTTTAAGATTAATTGGAATGAGATGAGAATTTTAGGGGTAGCTAATGAGTTGGATGAGGCTTTTGATAAGATGGGATGGGGGTACTTTAAGGAAAGAACAATTCTGGCTAGACAGGAGTTAGCGATGTAGTTCTACTGCACTCTGCAGGTTCAGGCAAATATGTGTTCATTTTCTGCACAAGTATTTGACACTGATTTTGAGATGGATGAAGCTGAATTTGTTGACCTGTTTGAACTTACGAGTGGTGGTGGAGCTTTAGATTTTTATCCCACTAGGTTAGCCCATCAGGCATGGCATGAGATTACTGGTTTCACTAGATACGAGTCGGGGAGGCCACCTAACGCACTGATTAGAGAACCATACTTAGGTATCCTCTATCGCTTTATGACTCTGACCTTTTGTGGTCAATGGGAAGAGTCTAAAGTGTTCCGTTCTCAGCTTTATGCCATTGACTGCCTCCGCCACGATGTTAGGTTTAGCACTTATGCTTTTGCACGTTCTATTAGCGATAGGGAACCTAGGCATCTATTCCTAGGTCATATCATTTCCTGCATTGCACGTCACCACTTTCCTTCGAGATTTTCAGAGTACACTGGGTCATATGTGGAGCCGGTAGATCTTGACATCGACAAGCTCAACTATAGCAAGCTAATCAAGAGGACGATGACGAGAGATGGTAAGGAGATAGTACGATATAGGCCATAGGAGGAGCGCCAGGACGTCGTAGCTACCCATACCAGATTGGGCCTCCTAATGCCTACGCAAGTACCTGACCCTCAGGAGCTGGATCAGGAGGAGGAGGAGCATCATGACGAGGCTGGACCCAGCCATCAGTCTCCACGCCCATAGGTAGATCTTCATGACCAATTTCTGCGATGTAGTTACAACTACAGGGCTACGGAGACCAGCTTCAGGGATATGGCGTCCAGCTTCAGCATTTGATGTCGGTGATGGCTCGTATGGAGGAGCAGCAGAGAGCTGAGTGGGAGGAGCAACAAGCATTCAGAGCAGAGCAAAGGCCACATGCAGCATGGATGAGACAGTGGGCCAAGAACTTCGGTAGTGGATTCAGCTTTCTACCACAGTCACCAGCACGGGATTGACAGGGAGCTCCTACTTCCTTAGTTTTATTTATTTATTTATTTTACTTTCTTTGCTCTTTTGTGTTTTAGATTTCATTGTGTGTGTTTGTTTGCTTATCTTTGTTTTTGCCTACTTGCATGTTTGTTCTTTTTATACTTGTGTGATATTTGTGTTTTTGATTGCGTGTATTAGACACCTTGAGGACAATGTGTCATTCAAGTATGGGGGAGGGTTCCTTCCAGGAAGGAATCTTTCTTTTTAGGACATTTAAAGTGTCTAGGTTGTATAGGTTTAGACTTGGCATGAATTTATCAAAAATTTGACCCCCCTAAAAAATTTTCAACTTGTGTTAGAATTTTATCAAGCTCTTAGTTAGGAATTTAATTCGAGCACAACGCCTAGGAATTGGTAGAAACCTCACACTCTATTGTTTAGGAAGGTAGTTTCACTATGTAGACTAGACTAGAGAGTTTTTGAGTGTACCTTGTGAGGTTTGAGCCGATGGAAGAGACACCAGTCTCTATTTTTCATGAGGTGCATACTAGTGTTAGTTAATTGAGGCATCCTACTAGTACTTATCGTGGTCTTGGTTGCGTGGGAGTTGTGAGATGATGGGGCATTCTTTGATATTTGAGCCTAGAGCCTTAGAGCCAAAATCCCTTATTATCGTTTGCATAAAACCATTTGAGCCGAGCCTTTTTATTGATCTTAGATGAGGAAGCCAACTATGACCCTATTATCCACCATCTTCCCTACCTTTGATCATCCGATTCGAGGACTTTTAGGTTACGCTTATTGGGAATGTTTGTATTATGATAGGTCGGTATCTGAAACCGACTTGGGATATATGTTGGGATTTTATTTTTTTTAGTTTATGACCATGTTGAGAAGCCGAGTTTTGCTTAGACACGTGCATGAGTTGTAGCATGTTGAAAAAGAAAGAAAAAAAGTGAAAAGAAAAGAAAAGAAAAGAAAAAAGTGAAAAGAAAAGAAAAGAAAAAAGTGAAAAGAAAAGAAAAGAAAAGAAAAAAAATGTGTGAAGTCAAATAAGCATGAGTTTAGGCAAAACTTGGGCTTCTAGGTCTTTGTATATTGGGAGATTGGGGAGTGTACATTTATTATACTTGGTGAGGATGTTTTAGATTAGTCGAGTGACTGCTTAGTTCATGTATTGAGTCCTCAGATTGGGTGGTTTAGCCACTTCCCATATATTTTACCTCACCCTGACCTTCAGCCCCATTACAACCCAATGAAAAAGCCCCCCGATCATTTACAATCATTACAACTTTTAGGTAGCGCTGAGTAGGACGTAGGATGCTTTGAGATACTGACTTATATGCGAGTGATAGGAAGTTGACCATACACATATTATGAGTGATACACTTTACTGTCCTCGAGAGTTTAACCTTCTAGTGTCTTTTACATAAAGTCAACACTTTCTTAAACAATAAAGTGTCGAGGTGACTACTAGTTTGTAGTGTTTTGTGTTTTGAATTAATAAACTAACTAGGTTTTTGATGAGATTTTGATATAAGTTGATGTTTTTGAGGGAAGTTAAGTTTGGATCGAGTCTTGCCAAGTCTTTACCTCGTATTGCATTTGTATGTGTTTTTGTGATTTTTGTTTAGTTGTTGTTCGCATTTGAGTCTTGCTTGAGGACAAGCAAAGATTCAAGTGTGGGGGTGTGATGAGTGCTTAAAACACTCATTACTTATGTCTATTTTATAGTTTGTTCTTAGTGTTTTAGGTTGTTTTATTTTAAGTTTTTGTCATCTTTGTCTTAGTTTTCTTTATTTCATGTTTTTAGTCGTGTATTTTGTTTCTCATTATGTTTTATGGTTTTAGGAGTTAATTCGAGGAAATGGATGACGACTGAGTTAGATGAGCGGATGCATGGACGAGAGGAGAGATGTAGAGGAGAGAAGAGCAAAGCTGAGGGACCTGGCGCACGCCAGAGATAGGTGGCGTACGCCAATGATGCACGAGGAGCGAACGATCACGAGCAAGATTGATGGATTGCGAACGACCAAGCACCTGGAGACCTGGCGTACACCAGGCACAGTTGGCGTACGCCAGACCAGACAGTGACACTGCCAGCCACTTGCCTCTTTGAGTGGAAAATAGTGGAGGGGGCCATGCACTCAGGATTTTTGGCCTTCTTGTGACCATGGCAGACCATTATGGTGCAGAGGTGGATAGTTGTTAGGATATTAAGTTAGTTTACATTTGTTTGACTTTGGACTTTTGTTTTTATGCAAATAATGAACATTAGTGTAGAATAGACAAGTGTGAGTAAGAGAGAGAGGAAGAGAACGAACTTGGACCAACTTTTCTGTGAAGAACTTGAGGAAAAGCTGAGGATCACCTTGTAACACTTTCTTATCTTATACTCTTCATTTTGTTAAATAATGCTTAGTATGTTCATGTTTTTGATTATATTGTTCTTTGCAAGCATGTGTGAGTAGTTAATCTTTGAGTTTGGTGGCTTAAAGCCACTACTTAGTCACGGTTTAGAGGGTTAAAAACATGATGAACATGTCAAACTAACGAACTTCATGCCATGCTAAACTTGTTTGATCACCAAGGTTAGAAGTTAGTTTAAACTTGAAACCGAGAGGAGATAGTTTAAATGGAAAGGTTAGTTAGATAAGTTGCTGGTTCAAGTTGCTAATACTCTTACTCAGTGATTTATTGTCCTTAAAGTGATGCATATAGTTGGTTCTTTGCTGTGCTTGGTTGGTTTTTGGGGTCGAGAGAACATCTTATCATTCTAAGCATGGTAAAGAAGCAATTTAGGCCTTTCTAGCACGAGAGTGTAGTTTGGTTAATTTCGAAACACTAGGACTATGTTATGTACTTAGTAAACCTTCTGAATTTGATGATTATTGTGGTTTTAAGTTTACTTTGCTCATTTGTGCAATATAAGTTGTTAAGAATCTGTTTTGAATACCAAACCTTCAAGTAACTAAGTTCATAATTTATTAGAGTAGTAAACCATCTTAGAACGAAAGTTTCCATCAAACCACTTCATAATTTGATCTTAGACAAGTTCCAAAACCAAGTTGAAGCTTTAAACTCGGTCCTTGTAGGACGATATTCCCTTACTTACTCATTTGTGCAACTCTGCTAGAAGAACTACTGTGTTGGCGCACGCCAAAAATAGGTGGCGTACGCCAACTTGTGCCATCCGAGGCAAAAACTCTCATGCCAGAAGAGTTGGCATACTCCAACTCTTAAGAAAACGTATCAACTGGCACACGCCAGGAACTTCTGGCATACGCTAGGTTGTCCAGACAGACGACCTGTCGTCTAGAGAAACAACAGAAAACTTAAGAAAAAAGGCAGACCCTCTCATCTGGGAGGCTCGAGAACAATATGGAGTAAGTGAATTTCATTCATAGCCTAGGGTAAGGAGCGAAGATGAAAGAAATAACTCATATTCTTCTACTTACAATCTCTGGTGAAAAAATTATCCAAGCTTTTCTTGGAAAGGAGGAAATAGCAAAGATAATATGATGATTGTTGTAATGTCCCATAATTTGATCGACTGTCTCCACTGTACCAATACGGGTCTTTTCAGTGTGCTTTGTCCTCACTCGCACACACCCTGGGAAACTTCCCAGGAGGTCACCCATCCTGATCCTACCCTCTGCCAAATGCGATTAACCTTGGAGTTCTTTTAGGATGTGTGCCCGAAAAGAAGGTGCACCTTGTTGGTATGGATAGTAACAATCAAATCACCTAAGCCTTTCACATAGTACATATAATGGGTATCACATTCACCCCTCCTTAAATACGCGACGTCCTTGTCACGCCAGACACACACAATCCCAGAATCCGTCACTTGTAGGTGCATTCGGTCCCCAAATCACACTATACAAGCCGAGGTTGCTCTGATACCAAATGTAATGCCCCGTGATTTGATCGACTGTCTCTACTATACCAACATGGGTCTTTTCAGTGTGCTTTGTCCTCACTCGCACGCACCCTGGGAAACTTCCCAGGAGGTCACCCATCCTGATCCTACCCTCGGCCAAACACGATTAACCTTGGAGTTCTTTCAGGATGTGTGCCCGAAAAGAAGGTGCACCTTGTTAGTATGGATAGTAACAATCAAACCACTTAAGCCTTTCATATAGTACATATAATGGGTATCATAATTGTTCTTGATAAGGGCCATGCCCTTCGTCAAGTCAAGGGCCACATCTGAGTTTTCAACCATGTGCATTCTTGATGGATAGAATAGAAGCTATTGAGGAGAAGTTTGAAAAGATGGACAAGTTTACGCAAGAAGTTGGAGGTGTGGTTAGCCAACAAGGCCAAATTATCGTAACCATAAATTAACAAAGAGCAATGATAAATAACTTGGAACAAATCCTCAAAGGTCAAGCAATTGCCATGCACAATATAAGATGCAACTTGGGAAAATTATAAAGGCAAATGCCCATAGAGAGTGTGACTCTCTTCCAAACTCAACGAAAGCAAATCCTCAAGGAAATATGAATGTAATTTCCTTAAAGAGTAGCAAGGAAATAGCATCTCACTGGGCAAACCAAAAAAGCAAAGAGAACATTGTAGAATGAAGAAAAAAAGAAGAGGTGGAGAAAGAGAAATGTATGTGTATTGAGATTGAAGAAGAAGAGTATGTGTTAACATGACTAATGATCCCTACTCTACCTTATCCTTATAGGGTTCCGAGGAAGAATGAGATGGACGAGAAATTTCTTTGCTTCATGGAGAAAATGAAAAATGTCTAAATTAGTCTCTTTTCTTGAGATGTTGGATTAAGTAAGTATCCCACTACATCAAGTTTTTGAAGAAACTTGTCACAAAAAAGTAAGTGGGAAGATGGAGAAACGATAGCTCTCACGATTAAATGTAACTCTCTCATCCTAAAGGATCTCCCGATAAAGTTAAAAGACTCGAGGATTTCACTATTCTTTATTTCGTTGATGATGTTGAGTTTTTTAAAGGAAGAATTTTCACCCCTCTTGCAATAAATAGTAAGTAATGAATTATCGTTTCAAAAGACTAAGTTCTAGTTCGCAAACTCGACTCCACCACTAGTATAGGACTATATAAAAAGACTTTAACAATTCCAAACACGCAAATGATTACTTAAAATAATATTATTATTTAACAAGATGATGATTTAACAATTAAAATAAGAGTGACTAGGTACTAATGACAACCTAAATAACTAAATAACACAGGGGTTTAATCAGTGTTATGTTCTCAGTATTTCCAAGGTAACTAATCAATGCTCTTGTCATTAATTATTCTAAATTAATTCTTAATTAATATGAAAAAGCTTTGACAATTCCAAACACACAAATAATTACTTGAAATAATGCTACTACTAAATCAGATAATGATTTAACAATTAAAATAAGAGTGGGCTAGGTACCAATGACAACCTAAATAACCAAATAACTCAAGATATTTAATAAGTTTATGTTATAATTTGGGTATTTTCAAGGCAATTAATCAACCTCCTATCATTAATTATTCATTGATCCTTAATGAGGCTTAGATGAACTAATCATGCTTTCACCACTAATTAGCCATCTAATTTAACTACTAACTATAACTACCACCATAAGCAAAACTAATCACCTAATGAGATCCCTCATCAAAAGACAACTAATTAACTAATTAAATGGTCCATTAATCATAACTTCTCTTAGTAATTAGTATTAAACATACTCATAATTAAAGTGATTAATCAAGATTATATATTAAGTTCCATAACTAGAACATTATCCTAAACATTTTAATCACCTAAACCATTAGCTAAATAGATGTCATCGAGGCAACTAACCCACTAATCAACTACTTGCACATACGAACAAAATAATTCAACATATTCATTAAACCATACAAGCAAAGCATGAACAACAAAAGAGGGAGTAAGGAAAAGCTAATGATGATCTTCAAAGCTTCCTAAAATGATCATTCAAGTTCTTTACAAGGTCCAACAATGGTGAGCCACAGTTTTCTTCCAAAGATGAGAGTTAGTGGAGTAATTTTTTGCAAAATATCTAAGTTAACTCTTAAGGAAAGCCAAATATTAGCTTTTATACAAGTTTTTCCTTTCCAAAAGCTTCAAAAGTCTCAACCATGAAATACAATATTCAAGTCCAAAATGGGCCCAAAACATTTAAATTTGGCCCACTCATTTAGAATTCTTGACGGAATTGAATTATAATATTGAACTCCATTTTCCCCCTCTTTGATATGAATCTGATGGGCCATGATATGAATCTGATGGGCCAAGAAGTTTCAATTCAATTTATGCAAGAGCAAGGACGTCCAAAAAGCCCAAGGGAAGCCCATACACGTTCTTGAAGCTATTTAAGAAGTTATTTGCTTGCACATGTTGTTTTGGAGAGTTTGAAGCTATTTTGGAAGCTTAGGAAGCACATATTATTCTGGAAACATGCATGGATGTGTGTCAACCTATTATGGATGTGCATCAACCTATTTGGACGTGCATCAACCTATTTGGACGTGCATCAACCTAATTTGGATGTGCATCAACCTATTTTGGAAGCATGGAATTTTCTCAGATTCTACTTAAGCTATTTAGTAAAGTCAATAGTTTTGTTTAGGAAATTATATTCCAGCAACCTATGGCTTGTTTAGGACGTGAATCTACTTATATCTACTAGGTATTATATGCTTAGATTACTTCTTGTTTAGTAGATTACAATCTGACCAGAATTCACCTATTTAGGAATAAGTATAATTTGGTCAGATTGCAAGTTCCTTTTTAGGAGTTAGATTGTTTAGGAATGTTTGAAGACTTTGTAGCCTATATAAAGGCATCCTAGCCTAATAAAATGTCACCCTACTTTAGACAACATTCTGAATACAATTAAGTCTTTTTAGACAAGTGAGTTGATAACTCTTTGTTCTTGCTTTGAGCTGGTGTGCTAGGCTTGAACGTTCTTTCACTTATCAAGCGAGTTGCCATCCTCGTTTGTGGCGTGATTCAACGTGGCTTAGAGTTCTCAGATTGTTTGTGGCTTGGGTTGAGGCTCTTTTGCCAAGGTTCTTGCTGGTCCAGTTCATGGGTTCAAAGTCTCATCCATTTTAGACAACAATAGATTCGTGCAAATCGTGTTTCTCCTGCCGAGATCACATCACTCTTAGACTCTAAATTTGCTATAAAGTTTTAGCTGCAGATATCTTCTTTCTAGGGCCATCTCACTCATCTCCATCAGACTTTGGATGAGAAAGTTATCTGTATTTGAGTCGTAAGGGATTAATCTTGCCCACATCTTTGAGAACCTGGTCATACACCATCCTTCTTAGCCAATTTCATTGCCTTTTCCATGACCATAAGTACACCAAAATCCTCCTCTTGACTATACAGCAAGAAACATAATTAAAATCATAAGACATCACGAAAATAAATAATGCACAATATATGATACTGCATCAATGCATATTAAACAAAATAAATGAAAAAAATGAAAAAAATGACTCTAAAATATACACAGAAGATGAATATTTACACACTCATCACACGCTTTTGCTTGTCCTCAAGTAAAGCTCAACTATGGAAAATGAAAATAATATCACATAACAAGGAAAAGACTTAGCAAGAATAATTTATGATTTTACTCTCCTCAAAATTCCAAATTTATATTAGAAGACCACCCCACACTAGTATATACCTTACCACTCAATTGTTTAACCAAATGTTCATACTATATAATAGACACTAGAAGGTTGACAACTTAAAGATTAAAAAAAATTGCTCTTAATTCGTAAGTGGTCAACTTCCTATCACTTATATACATGGCCAATATCTTTCAAAGTATATTATGTCCTACTTAATAGTATCTCAAAGTCATATGGTTGCTCATAATTTGGGGAACTTTACATCGAGTTATAATAGGATTAAGGTAAATGTGAGGTAAAATATCTGAATAGTAGTTAAACCACATAATCCAAGGATATGTTACAAAAGTAAACTAGTCACTCGTCTATTGTAAACATCCTTACCATATGTAATTAAAGCATGCTCCTCAAGCTTATCCATTTTCTATGAATGCATTGCAGGAGGCTTACCAATAATTAATGCCTTATTCAACATCAACTTCTCTTTTTTTCTTTTCCTATTTTTTTCTTTTTTTATTCTCAAACTTGGTATTTTCTAAGAAAAAATTTGGCTTCTTTGATTGACCAATCAACTACCAAAATCCCTAATAATTTATTCCATGTTAACACTAAGCTACGAATTAAACCCAATACAAACCATCCACAATATGTGCAAACTTACGCATCCTTAGATCGGGTGACCAGAGGTTGGGAGGATGGTAGATATAAGGCTTAAAGTTGATTTACTTATAATATGATCAAAGAATGGTTAGGTTCAATATTAAAAGAATTGTCCAAGCCATCCCATTAGTCCACACAACTAAGACTATGTTAAGTACTAATATGACATCTCAATCAACTAGACTCAAGTATGCACCTCGTGAATGTATGAAGACAGATGTCTCCACCTTTGGCAAAAGTTCTTTACAAGGTTCAACTTTTAACCCTCTAGTCCAATTTACATAGTGAGATCACTAATCTAAAACACTGAGGGTAAAGTTTCTAGAAGTTCATAATCTATGCGCTCGAGATTAATCCCTAATCTCTAATGCACCTTATGAGTGTGACACTTAGACCTAAATAGACAAAGGATTCCAAACTGGAACTCTCTCCCACGCTTAAAAGATACATTGTCTTCAAAGTGTAGAGAGAAACATGAAGCTTGAACAACAAATAAACATGAAAAATCATGAAGATAAGACATCATCACAAAACACAAATCAAAATACAAGAATATAAATAAATAAAGACAAAGTTGTAGGAGACTCCATAGTCATGAACTAGAGATGGTAGTGGTAGAGGGATAGCATGTTAATTATCTCTAACATCTTGGTTCATAGATCAACGGATAGCACAGATTGTCTTACTCCTTCTTTGTTATTGGGAGTAGCCCCCGAGTTGGATTTTTGCCTTATTTTTTTTCTCATCATCATAAGAATCTTTGACTCTAACTCTGTGTGATGGCCAACATTTTCTTTTCTCTGTATCCACTAAACATAGATGTCTCCTATCAGAATAAACCACCTTAAATTTTTCATTTGATCCAGAGTAATGTGGGTGATCTTTTGTTTTAAAGATTGAATGGTGGGTGTAGTAAGCCTACTTAAAACAAAGCTAGAATAGTAATCACATGCCCAAGGGATAAATTTGTGGGCGTCTTTCTTGTTATTTGATTAAAAATTTCAAAGATTTGTGAAATAGTGTTAAACAACAATTGCATGTTCAAATAATATAAGATAAATAATTCACATTTTTAATCATATTATCTACTGTTTTGCCAAACAATGAAGTGCACATGAATTTGTAAAGCACTAGCAATAGACTATCTCTAAGCAAACTATTTGGATAATTCTTTGAATTAAAATGATGAAATCCAGAAAGTAAACTACACAAATTATGTTGGTCAAAGTCCTTAAGTGTAGAAATCCATCCTTCTAAAATCCAAAAGTTTGACACAAAACATCCTCATCAACAACAAACTCAAAATCTTTTAGACGATATCTGAACTTAGTTTTTTCATTGTTCACAAATTCAAAAGTAGTATAAAATTCATGCACCAACTTTTCAATTCCAAGCATAGGTGTGAACATAAATTTGGTCCAACTAAGATGTGAAGCAAATGCTTTTATTTTATGCTGAATGTTTATGTCAGTCAAAAAGTTAGGATCAATATATAAACTCGAAGACCATGAATAGCAACAAGACATTGGAACTTTTTACCTTCTTATTGAGAAGTGATGAAGAACATTGCTTGATACTTACACAAGTCTTTAATCTCTTCCAATTTAACATTCGCTAATAGTGGATATTAATTGATGACTACTTCTTATCTATCTACCCCTTTGTAGCCTTATATTGGACATACAAATTAATGCAATTTTATATTGGACAAAATTAGGATTTTACGTTAAAATTTAGGAATTTTGTGTTTAGGAAATAATTGGTGAGTATGGGAAGAGGAATTGTGTTTTTGGTGTGCATATGGAAGAGATTTTGTTGATTTTTAATGACTTGAGAAGATTTAAAAATTAGGATCCTAAATGAGAATTAGGAATTTGATGTTTAAGAGGAGGAAGTGGGGGCATTTTGGAAGAGTAAAGGCAGAGGAGGGAAAAGAAAGAAAAATAAAAGGAATGAAAGGGAAAAAAATATTATTAAAAAAGGTGAAAAGGCAACAAACGTTGCCGAGAAAAAACATCATCGTGGCTTATAAGAGCCACGCTAGTGGCTTTTCCACTATCTCCTCCCTTTTCCCTTCTTTTTTCACTTTTCAAGTTTGATCAGGCCCCTTGATGCACCCGACCATTCCCGAAGATGCATAAATCCATGAGGTAACCTTGAAAAATCAAATGATCTACACAAGTTAGAATTAGTGCAACAAAATATTACCAAATAAAATACAAACTTAAAATTAAAGACAAACATTAACACATTATAGACATATACATAATATAAATAATATAAAACATGATAAGTTAGAGTCATAAATTCTTGATAAATCTTTGATAAAATCCTAAATAGCCAAGAAAGGCTCCCACTCCTTTAACTAAAGTCGGTGCTCTCATTTTCTCTATCGCTTTTGTCTTAGCGCTATCAACTTCCATACTAGCTTAGGAGATCTTATACCTAACAACTATCTCCTCATCCACCATCAAATGATACTCTATTCAAATTGGCTAAGCAACTATCAAAGGAGTCTCTAAATACCAAGAAATCATCCATGAAGATCGCCATTATCTTTTCTTTCATCCCTCAAAAGATAGCCTTCATGCATCATTGGAATGTTGCCAGAGCACAACTTAATCCAAAAGTCATTCGTCGATAAGCAAAAATAATAAAGGGACAAGTAAAATACATATTTTCTTGATCTCTTAGGTATATTGTAATTTGGTTGCAGCTGTAATATCTATTCGAGATGAATTATTAAGAATACCCAGTACTTCTCTCCAACATTTGATCAATAAATGAAAGAGAAAAATGATCCTTGTGTGTGGCATCATTCAACTTTTGGTAGTCAATGCACTCCCACCATCTAGTCACCATCCTTGTGAAAATTAGCTTACCCTTATTATTAATCACAACAATCATTTTGCCCTTTTTTGGGACATAATAGATTGGACTTACCCACTCATTATCTGTTATAGGATAAATAATACTAGCTTTGAGGGGTTTGATCACCTCCTTCTTTACAACTTCTTTCATAATAGGATTTAATCTCCTTTACAGATGTATCCTCAATTTTGCTCCCTCATTCATGCAGATATGATACATCATAATTTTGGGACTTATCCCTTTAATATCATATGCCAAATCATGACTTTAATCTATTTATTCAAGAAATTTAGCACTCTTTCATATTCCTCTAAGGAGAGCTTGTTAAATATGATAATAGGGAGTCTTCTTTCATCTTCCAAGAATGTGTATCTCAAATGCGAGGGTAGCTCTTTCAACTTCAAAGGTAGAGCCTTAATAATAGAAGGTTGAGTACAACTCTTCAAATGAAACTCCAAATCCTCATGGAGATTTTTTTATCAGCTTCTTCCTCAAACTGCTCTAAGTTGTCCTCTTCTTATTCTCCATAAATCCTTTCCTCTTTTTCATCTTCAATCTTTAATATGCTCTCCTTACCAAACTCAATGACACATTCCTCTATCATATTGATCTTCATACATATGCCTTCATCAAGAAGGTGATGCATCAAATTGGACATCTTGAATTCTACTTTATTATCACCTATTCAAATGACCAATCTTCTATCATGTACATCCAATAAGGCACATGCCATGTTAATGAATGGTCTGCCAATAATTAGTGGACATCTCTTGTCCTCTATAAAATTCAGCATCACAAAGTCGATTAGAAAGATAAATTTGACAATCTTTACTAAGACATCCTCAATAATCTCGAATAGCTTCTTTATGGTTTTGTCTACCAACTAAAGAATCATAGAAGTTACTTTCACCTCACATAAACCAAATTTCTTGACAACTGATAGAGGCATTCAATTAATGCTAGTGCCTAAGCCACATAAACACTTGGAAAACTCAACATCACCAGTAAAACAAGGAATAGCGAAACTTGTTTGATTTTATAACTTTATTGCAAGATCCTTTAAGATGAGAGGGCTACATTTTGTTGTGAGGGATACCATCTCCCTATCTTTCTACTTCCTATTTCTTGTGACGAGTTCTTTGATCTAATATATATAGAAGAGAGACACTAAGTTAGACATGTTTTATTTTCTCCATCAAGCAAAACAAATACCATCCATCCAATTCTTCCTCCTAACTCTTTGAGAATAAAGTATCAAAATGGCCAATTATTAATGAAATTCCTTATCTACTCTCCAAAAAATATTCATTTGGGCGAGAACTTCCAAATACATCATAAGCTAAACACATATTGACATATAATTAGAGCTCCGACCACTTTTGATCTGGTTGACCACGAGCACTTGTGGATTCAAAAGCCAAAACAAAAGACAATGTGTTATCCAGATTAGATTTAATGTCATCTCATCTTTTTATTTCTTTCAAATACAAATTGACATACTTTAATCATTTATGATGATCTCTCCTAATAGGCGCAGGCTTATCGCAAAATGTCTATTTTATTACAAAGACCTTGTACACCAGAGGTGATGTCCTTCATAATCCTTTTGTACTAGGGAAGGGATCTTTAGTGATGGTGGTGGTGGCGCATACTCTTCTTCTTCGTCATTCTTTTCTTCCTTATTGGCCTCCATAATATTTTATTAAGTAAATTACCTCAGGCCCCTGACTTTTGTACGTTTTTGTGGTAGGGGCCCCTAGATAATTTGAATTAGATATAGGACCCCTGTTTGTAATGAAATATTGATATTAGGTCCCTGGCTGAACCCTAGCTAACATCATCACTTTTTTCATTTTTTTAACATTGAATTGACCAAAATACCCTTAAGTCAAAAATAAAAAATATCATCTTCATCTCTCTTCATCTTCAACCTTCATGTTCATCTTCATCTTCATCTTTATCTTCGTTCAAAAAACATACCCTAAAAAAACATGAAGCCCCTCTCCACAAACACCCAATTCATAACAACACTCACACAGAAATCACATCCAGAAACAACAAAAAGAACAGATTTACAAGAATACACAAGATTAAATAGGGATAACCTTAAGTTCCAATCTTCAATAATCGCATGAACTAGAATCTAAGAACAAAATCAAATGGAACATTTTTGTTCCCCTCGAAATGGAAGGTATTGGAAACAACCATCTGCTACTTCTCCCACTCTAAAGAGTCCAAGATCGAGGAGTCTGATATGGAGTCCCTCAAGTTGGCACTCTCTGACTCCAACTCCAAGCTCTAGTTCATTGCTGGACCTCTCCTCGCCTCACTCGACTCCTACCTCGAGGTGTAGACTATCTCTGATAATGTTAACCTTGCCCTCGCTGCCACTGCTTCCTGCTCCAGGCTCATGGAGCTTTATTCTTGTGCTAACTCCCACCTCGCTACTGAGAACCTCTACATGGCACTCTGCTACCTAGACGTAATCGAGGCAGAGTTCCTGTTGGGAGACAAAATGCTATCTTCTACCCTCAAGAGGATGCTAAAGCAGTGGATCCCCGAGATCCAGTCCCACATCGAGAGAAATGTCAACAAGGAGTTTAGAGACTAGCTTATAGAGGTTAGGGTAGTAAGCCAGAACCTGGGGTTTGACTTGACGATGTTGGGGATAAGATGTTGACGACATTGGGGATAAACCAAGTTGAGGTAGAGAGTAATTATTAGGAATTGGTGGTTCGTTTGAATCCTAGTTGCTTTGTTTGAATCCTAGGATCTGCTTCTGATTGGGTCGTTGGAGATGTTTGGCTTAAGGTTGAAGGAGAGTCTTTTTTTTATTTTTGGCTTAAGGATATTTTGGTCATTTATATGATAAAAAATGAAAAAAAATTGATGATGTTAGCCAGGGACCTAATATCAATATTTCATTAATAAACAGGGGTCTTATATGTGATTCAAATTATCCAAAGGCCCTACCATAAAAACGTACAAAAGTTAGGGGTCTGAGGGTAATTTACCTTATTTTATTTGTCTTTTTGATTTCTCTATTGAGAAACTATTTTCTTGCCACTCCTCAAGGAAACTACTTTCATATTTCCTCGAAGATTTGCTTTTATTGAGCTTAGAAGAGAGCTGGACTCTCTATAGGCACTTGTCTTTATGATTTCCCTAAGTTGCATCTCCATATTAAGCATGATGGTTGCTTGAATCTTGAGAATTCGTTCCAAGTTATTTTGCCTTACTCCTTTTTGATTTATTGCTACCAAAATTTGGCCTTACTAGTTAATCGTCCCACCAACTTCTTGTATAAACTTGTCCATCTTTACAATCTTCTCTTCAATAGCTCCTATTTTATCCATCAAGAATGCTCGTGGTTGGAAACTCAGAGGTGGCTCTTAATATGGAATATAAAGAGGAGTCTTTTATATGGGATAATCAATATGTTATCTACATTATTTCCTCCTTTCTAAGAAAAATTGGATAATTTCTCCACCCGAAGTTTCTTAAGTAGAAGAATATGGGTTATTTCCCATCCAATTTGCTCCTTGTCTTTGGCCACTGACAAAATTTACTTCCTCTATGGTAGAGTTCATCAATGCACGTTGGTTTATTTCATGGCCAATGTTGCAACAAGTCTTATAATTTGTTTGCATGGATGTCGTATTAATTTTGTTCAAGCTTTGATCATTCATTTTTTTTTGTCAATAATGTCAATTGAGCTTGAATAGAGGAGGCAACATCAAGATCAATCCCTCTTTTTTGCTCTATGTTAGGTTACTTTTCTCTCTCATTGGCCATTAAAATGTTTGTAGTTGCCAACTCCTCAAAGATGTGGTAGGTGTCATCCCTCTCCTTTTTTAAAAAGGATTTGTTAGAAGCAGCATTGATCATACTCCTCTTAGAGGATCTAAGAATTTTTGGAGACTCTTCTATCAAGTTATGGTGTGGGCAACTCCTTTGCAATCCCTTAAATATCTTTCAAGCTGTACTCAAAGAATCATTCTCAAATTATTAAAAGTTGTTAATCTTCTTCACGAGCCTATTTTTTAAAAGGGAAAATACTTGCCAATGAAGGCATTAGCAAACTCCTCCCATGTGGTTGTTAATATCCCAACTGATAGCTTGCACGCCAAAGCTTAGCCTTGTCTTTCAAAGTAAATAGAAATAACATAAGTTTTATGACATTGTTGGAAGCTTCATTGTACTTTAAGGTGTTGTTTATCTCCATTAAGTTAGTAATAAGGTAATTAGGGTCTTCATTTGGTAATCCATAGAAATGGACTAAAGCTTGAAACTTGTGAATCACGGCCAACTTGAACTCAAAGTTGTTAGACTCAATAGTCAGCCTAGAAATTGGACATTGTCCCCTATAAGGTAGGCCTAGCATAATTCATGAGAGTTTTTTGAGGAGCTTCATTTTCTTATGCATCCTCTTACATCTCATCTTTTTGGTGAACTCGTTGGTTTATCCTTACTTGAGTTTTTCTCTCTTATCATAATGTCATTTCCAAATATCCAATGTCGACTTTGATTTTTATGGTAAATTATTGATAGAGCGAGTTAGGGGCATACGAAAAAGTACCTTACAAGATAAGTAACAAAGATACTAAGTAACCATGTAAACCGAAATAAATATCTTAATCCAAATTTGTAAGCCAAATAAAGCGTCTATCACTTAATACTCAATAACGGTGCTAATTGAAAATAAATATTTTTACCCCTCTCGCAATAGAGAGTAAGGGATTGTTGTCCCATAAAGATTAAGTTTTAGACTGCAAACTTAACTCTGCCACTAGTCTAGGACTATATAAGAAACTTTAACAATTCCAAACACGTAAATGGTTACTTGAAATAATACTACTACACAATTACTCAAGGAGTTTAATAAGTTCGTGTTATGGTTTGGGTATTTCCAACGCAATTAATGAATGCTCTCTACATCAATTAGTCTAGATTAATCTTTAATTATGCTTAGATAAATTAATCATATTTTTACCACTAATTAGTCACCTAATCTAACTAAATACCAAATATAACCATCACCCTAAAGATAACTAATCATCTAATGAGATTCCTCTTCAAAAGGGCAGTTAATCAACTAGTTAAATAGTTCATTGATCCTAATCCCTCGTGGCAATTAGCATTAAACATACTCATAATCAAGGTGAATAATCAAGATTAAGCTTTAAGCTCCATAACTAGAACATTATCCTAATTATTTTAACACCATAAACTATTGGCTAAATAGATGTCATCAAGGCAACCACCCCATTAATCAACTACTCACACATATCAGCAAAATAACTCAACATATTCATTAAATTATGCAAGCAAAGCATGAACAACAAAAGAGGGAGTAAGGAAAAGCTCAAGATGATCATCAAAGCTTCCTAAAATGTTCTTTCAAGTTCCTTACAAGGTTTAACAATGGCAAGCCATGTTTTCTTCCAAAGATGAGAGTAGTGGAGCAATTTTTGTAAAAATCTAAATTAACTGCTATAGAAAGCCAAATAATGGCTTTTATACAAGTTTTTTCACTCCAAAAGCTCTAAAAATCTCATCCACAAAATACAATATTCAAGCCCAAAATGGGCCCAAAACATTTCTTCAAATTCAGCCCATTCGTCAAGAATTCTAGACGAAATCAAATCACAATATTGAACTCAACTTTTTCATTTTTTAGACTCCAAAAAATAAAGAAGACAATAAAGACAAAGTTTTAGCACAAATGTCTTATCTCCAGAGTCACCTTACTCTCCTCCATCAAATTTTAGATGAGAAAGTTATCTATATTTGAGTTGCAATAGGTCAATCTCCCTTATATCTTCGAGGTCCCAATCATGTCTTATCCTTCTTGGCCAATTTGATCACATTTTCTATGATCATAAGTGCAACAAAATTCTCCTCTAGATTCACAAAGTCTCTTAGCAATAAACACATAAGAAACATAATTAGAATAATAAGACATCACTAAAATAAATAATGCACGACATATGTAATTAGTGTCAAAAACACTCATTATTTTTGTCATTTTAGTAGATCGTTCTTAGTATTTTAGATTGATTTAGTTGTGTTTTAGTTGTCATAATATATTAGTTTTCGTTCATTGTGTGTTTATTTTTAGTTTATCATTTTTCATTAAGTTTTCTTGTTTTTAGGAGCTTATTCGAGGAGAAATGGAGGATGATTGAGCGGACACGCGAAACCAAGGATGAGAAGGAGGATACAAAGCCAAGGAATGCAAGGCACAGTCATCTGGCGCACGCCAACCCTTTTTGGCACACACTAGCTAGCCGTTACTCAGATGACCATTCACTTAGATGACCGATTGCACTCGAGGATGAAAATCATGAACACCTGGTGCATACCAAGTGAAGTTGGCTTACGCCTGACCAGTCAAGCAGAAGCAAAATAATCAGAGTGTTGGACAAATAATTTGGGAAAATATCTTAAGTCGGCTTAGAGCTTTCAGGAAGGATGGGGGACAATTTGGCTGACACTTTTAGATATTTTAGCTTAGATATTTTAGTTAGCTAAGTTAGATTAGATATTTTGTAAACTATTCCATTAGTTAGTAAGTATTTAAGGCTTTTTGCCTTTGGTTTGTAAAAAAAATAAGGCATAAGACATAACACAACTTTATATTAGATAGTAAATAGAAGTGTTTTTCTCTGTGAAGAACGTGGACTTGAAGAGAGGGAGCTTTAAGTCTTGATAAGTCTCCCTCCTTTCTACTTTTGTCTATGTTTATGCTTATCATGTTAAATAATAGTATGTGTGAGTAGTTATATGAGTTTGGTGCCTTGTTCCCTTTGATGTAGCCACTATATAGAGGTATGTATGTTCATGTATGTGTTCTTATCAACATGCTTGATCCTATTGCTTAGACTTGATAACCTGATTATAGTTAAGTAAACCTTAGAGTAGTCAAAAAAACTCAGTCTCTGTGGATTGACAAAACCCGTACTTACTCATTATTGCAATCTGCTGCAAGTCTGCTGATAACTTGGCGTACGCCAGCCATAGTTGGCACACGCCAGATTTGTTTGTTCGAGAGCTTTTGACTTGCGCCTTGTATAGCTAGAGCGCACCAGAGTTCAAGTTAGTGAAAGGTTGAAAAGCTGGTGCACGCCACCCTTAATTGGTGTACACCAGAAGATACGAACAGACGATTGGTCATCCGATTTTAGGTAGATTTGAAGTAGAGTTGAGCTTTTAAAGGATGGCTCGCACGAAGCGATCAGTTGGCACCATTGCCAAGGATTGAGATTTAGACTCTCAATTTGATTTACAAACTCAAATTAGGATAAATGTATTTTTTTTATTTTTTTTTGTTTACTTTTTGACCAAGTGACTTGTCTTTCTTGACAAGTTACATACATGCCATTAACTCGTTCAACCAATATTTCTCCATGGGAGATTGAAGAAGAAATAACGCAGTTAGAAAGGTCATTGCATAGGCAGAGACGAGAAAAAGAGAGAATAGACTAAAGGCAAGAGGGTCAAGGGGCCAGAGTTCATGCCCCTAGACGTTCTTTAATGGACCATGGGAGACCAACATACGAAGGAGCCAAAACTAGAATCCAACGACCACCTATTGAAGCTAATCACTTCAAAATTAAGCTGGCTATGATTCATATGCTTCAAGCTTCAGGTCAGTTCTATGGTTTTCCTAATGAAGATCCCAATGAACATCTGGGGAACTTCAGGAATTAGTTGATAAATTTAAGTATCCTGGAGCGTCTGATGATGTAGTTAAGATTAGAATGTTTCCTTATACATTAAGGGACAAGGCTAAACTTTGGTATAAGCAACTTAAGGGTACTACAATAATCATATGGGAGCAATTGGCAAATGCTTTCCTTGACAAATATTTCCCCTACTCAAAGACTAACAAGCTCATTAAAGAGATCACCAACTTCGAACACTATGAAGGAGAGTCTTTGAGTGAAACTTGGGAGAGATTTAAGGAATTGCAACAAAAATGCCCGCACCATGGTTTGTCTGAGGAGTCTCTTCTTAAGACTTTTTATTTTAGCCTGTCGCTAACAACTATGGGAGACGTTGATTCAGCGTCCAATGGAAATTTCCTGAGAAAGGAAAGGGATGAAGCCCACCATATTCTGGAAGAGCTGGCAGCAACAAACAGGATAATCATGAATGAGAGAAAAAAACAACCAATTCAAGAGTTAAGGGAGGTAATTGAGCGGAGTGAGAGAAGAGGAATAATTGAACTTGATGCTTCCTCGTCTTTTCAAGCACAATTAGACTTAATGGCAAAGCAATTGCGTGATTTGACTCTAAACAAAGTTGATGCTATTGCTTTACAATAGCATTGCAAAGCCTGTGGCAACACTGGCCACGAGATTAGTCAATGTGCGATGATAAGCCAATCTACAGAGCAGGTCAACTTTGTGAGTGGTCAAAGACAAGGAGGAAACCGAATGGTAAACAATCCATATTCCTCTATTTACAATCCTGGTTGGAGAAACTACCCTAACTTCTCATAGAAAGATAGAAACAATGATGACAATATTACGATCATTCCTGATAAAAGATTGCCTTTACACATCTCACAACAAGGACCACCACCTAGTTTTCAACCACGTGGGTTCTTGGGAGAAAGGATGGTAGTACTTGAGGACAGATTTGACAAGGTTGAGAAGTTCATCCAACAAACAGGAGACTCATCCAACAACCAAAGTCAAATCTTGAAGGCATTAGCGGCCCAGGAAGCAAGGTAAAATAATTTAGAACAATTTCTAAAAGTGCAAGCAACTGCCATCCGTAACATGGTAGTACAACTTGGGGAAATTGCAAAGACAAATGCACAAAGAGCATCTGGCTCTCTCCCAAGTTCTACTGAGACAAATCCTCGTGGGCAAGTTAATGCAATCTCCTTAAGAAGTGGTAAGGAATTAGCTTCTCAAAAAGTCAAAGAGAAGGCTAAAGAAAGTGATGTGGTGAGTCTAGAAAAAAGATAAGGAGGAAGAAGTGCTGAAAGATAAGGTCCTGCAAAGAGAAGTTGCAGAGGAAGAAGAAGTTTACGTATCACCACCATCAATGGTTCCCATTCTGCCTTATCCTCAGAGGGTGAAGCGAAAGTCGGGGATGGATGAGAAATTTCTCCATTTCATGGAAAAAATGAAGAACGTACACATAAGTGTCTCTTTCTTAGAGATGCTAGATCAAGTTCCACACTACGCTAAGTTTCTAAAAAAACTCGTCACTAAGAAGAGGAAATGGGAAGATGGAGAGACAATTACCCTTATGGAAAATTGTAGCTCTTTAATCTCAAAAAAATCTTCCGATGAAGCTAAAAGATCCAGGGAGTTTTACAATTCCCTGTTTCATTGCTAAAATCGAGTTTCTAAAATGTCTGTGTGATTTAGGCGTAAGTATTGATGAGTGTCAAAAACACTCATTATTTGTGTATATTTCGTAGTAGGTTCTTAATGTTTTAAGATTGTTTTAGTGAGTTCTAGTTGTCTTTGTCTTAGCTTTCGTTCATTGTGATTTTGAGTTATGTTTGTCATTTCTCATTGTGTTTTGTTGTTTTAGGAGCCTATTTGAGGACTAGAAAAGGATGCTCGACCAAATCATGAAGGCATGGACAAAAAGGAGCATACAAAGGTAAGAATGACAAATCTGTAGAGCATGGCGCACGCCAATGAAGAACGGCGCACGCCATTGTTCTTAAAACTTGAAGATTTGCGCGCGCCATAGGTGCGATTGGCGCGCCAAGACAGACCTCTTTCTACTCAAATGATGATAACTTTTGCATACGACGTCCAAATGAGATGAGGTTGGTGGCGTTGGCAAGAAGACATCATGGGCTACAACTTTGTCTCTAATAGGCGTTTTCAAATTCGGAGTATAAGAGGTCCAAATCTCAAGAATGGTGGATGCCTTTGCAGCTGACGACGAATTTCCCTCAGCATGATTGGCGCGCGCCATATGTGCAAGTGGCGCGCGCTGGAGACTGACAGAGACAGAAGTTGGCCAGCCCACTTGCTCTTCTTATTGGCAAACACTTGGGGGGCCAAGGCACTCGGGTTTTTGGCCTTTGGGGAGGATGGCAGACATGTATGGAGACACATTAGAGTAGTGGTTAGGATATTTGAGTTTTAAAACATTAAACTTACTTTTTACTATTTGGTTTTTGTATAACTTAGTCATTTTGGCTAAGAGAAGAGGCAGAGAGGGACAGAGAGGGAGAGCCACGAAAATGTAACTCTCTCTGCCATGGACGTGAGCTTCAAGGAGGAAAAGCTTCATGAACTCAATAAGCTTTTCTCTCCTTAACTCCTTCCTTTGTTATTTATGCTTATGTTCATATTTTTCATATTGTTGTTCTTTGTAAATATGTTTAAGTAGTTAATTCTGTGGGTTTGGTGCCTTAAAACTAGCATGTAATCAACTAATTTGATGGGTTAAACATGCATAGATTTATGTTCTAGTTAATGAACTTAAGGCTTAATTATGGTTTTACTCAGATTATGATCATCATTAGTCTTAGAAACCATGCTTGATTTCGGCAAGAGTCTAGTGGCCAAGTAAGTTCGGTTTTGACACAACCAACTTTGGTTTTGACAAAGTCATAGCAACCATGCATCGGTTTAGACTAATTGGCTGTGATAAAATCTTTGTTAGTAACCTTGATTATGAACTTAGTTAAAACTTGAGACCGAAAGGAGATGGAATTAATGTAAAGATTAGCTAGATGACTAATTGCTTAATGAAAGAGAAATCTACTTAGGTAATAAGTTGTCCACTGAGTGATACTTTGAAAGAGAAAGGAGGCAAACTCTATTTGACACGAGTGGCGCGCGCCAGAGGTGCTATTGGCGCACGCCATAGATGGACAGGGAGCAATAAACACACGCAAATCATCAGCACGCCTCAGATCGAGTTCCGATACGTAACAAATTGGCGCCATTACCGGAGAACTGAGTTATAGACACTAATTTGGTTTAAGAACTTGGATTAGTATATTTTTATTTTCTTTTATAGTTTATTTTAGTTTGTCTAGTTAAGATGGATTCCTTTGGTTACCATTGGTACCAAGGAATATGGAGTTCATTTTTAGAAGATGAAGTTGAGGATACACGTAGACGGGTGGAAGAAAAACGAAGAGAACTCAATCTCAACCAAACTCAAGTTTGGACTTGCGAGTGGTGCAGGTGGTTAGGACATAACAAAAATCAATGTGAAGATTATTGGTTCGACACACCCCATGGAGCCTCCTCAGATCATGAAAATTTTGTGCTTAACAGCGAAGGGCAACATGACACCATTAGTGATCCAACATGGAGTGAAAATCCTTATTCCTTAAGTTGCAAAGAAGAGGTACAACCCTTTAGGTCTGATCCCCTTGATGATAGAGTGGACTCATTAGAAGCAAGGATGGAGAAGATGTTAGAAAATGTTGAAGTAGTGTTTAAAAATTTTGAGGTGTTGTCTGCATTAACTCAAACCTTTGAGAGATTTCAAGCTCACTCAGATGAAATTTGCTTCAATGCATATGCAAAAGATGCCTTCTCTATTCAACCATCTGATTTAGTCCATCATTTAGAGAAAGACATTGAAGTGCAAGTGGAGGATGACAATGATCAAATGGACTTGAGAGTGGAGGAACAATCATATGTTCCTCTACCATCATACATCAATCCAATGTCATTCATTAAAGATTTATACAGTATTGAAAATAAGGGTCGTCTTTGGGATTTTGAAACAGAGGACTGGTACCAAGAGACCCCAATGAGATCACTTATTTATACCAATGCACTTCCATTAGAGAATGAAAAGAATGAGGATAAGGAGGAAGAAAACGAAGAGATAGAGTTTTTAAAGAGCACAAAAATGGAGGTTGATGAACCTATGACTAGTGCTAATTGCTTTTCGCATCACTGTAGCTCAACCAAGGATTTGGCAAATATTGAAGATTTGGAGCAAAAAGAAGAAGCCATATCTATGGAAGAGTCTAGTGTCATCCGCAATAATATTCATCCTCGACTTCAAGATCCAAGAAGGTTTGCTAAACCTTTAATTTTGGATTTGTTAAGTGGAAAAACACCCTGCTATAATGTCTTACAACCACCCAACCTTGGTTGGGACTGGTTAGTTTTGGGTGAGATTGAAATATCTCTCAATCTCATGTTTAATATGAGTGCTATTGACCCATTGGTTGATTGGCACATGACTGTATTTTTAAGATTGATGAGAGATAAGAAGTTGCTCCTATATGATTGTTGTGATCAACAATTTGTATAGAGAGAGACATTCAAACACAACGGTGACTGCAGCAAACACTGTACTACATCGCAAATCAAGTGAACCGCGCTATTACGTCAAAACCCTATTAAGCTTCGAGCTGAAAAGGTTGCGAGAAATGGTAAGTTCATCTTGGTACGCCATTGGTGAGTTGTGTGAATTGCTAATAGTCAAAGTTGCATCGGTGATCCATCAGAATGGGGCGTCTGGTTTTCAAGTTTTCCAGGAACGCAGCGTAAATAAAAGCCAAAAAAATTAAAAAATATGAAAAATAAAAAAAATTAGCATAGCTTGTATCATATGTATGTTATTTTTATTTTTAATGTTTGTATCATTATTGTTCAGTTTGTGTTATTTTATTAAAGTTGGTGTACACTAATTTTGCCAATGCTGAAGACCTGGCGCACGCCATTAAAGACCTGGCGCACGCCATTAAAGACCTGACGCACGCCACTGAAGACCTAGCGCACGCCACTAAAGACCTGGTGCACACCACTGAAGACCTAGCGTACGCCAAGTAGGGAAGATTTTGAATTTATATAGATTCGGAAGTCTGCCTCTTTTTGCCATAACTCACCCACATTCAAAAATTTCAACCAAAAATCACGGGCTTGAGCCTCTCCGACCTCTGACAGACATTACGGCCGGAATGACTTCTCCAATGGCGGGTGATGAAGGATCTTATAGAGACTATTACAGGAAGACTAGAAGGGAGTTTCTTTTTCTTGCATTTTTATTTTTCTTTTGTTTTATTCTATTTAGTTATATGTGTTATCTCACTGAATTTTGTTCTTTCATTTATAGCTGTGACTTTAAGTGATATTGTATTTATCTGTTTTCTTATGTGTTTATTTGCTTGTCTATGTTTTCTGATTTCTTGCATGTTTGTGTTGTTATTTTTGTGTGATATTTGAGTTTTTGTATGCGTGATTTAGACACCTTGAGGACAATGTGTCGCTCAAGTGTGGGGGAGGGTTCCTTCTAGGAATCTTCCTTTTTAGGTTAATTAGAGTGTCTAGGTTGTGTAGGTTTAGACTTGGCATGAAATTTTCAAAAATTTGACCCCCCTCAAAAAAAATTTCAACTTGTGTTAGAATTTTATCAAACTCTTAGTTAGGAATTTAGTTCGAGCACAAAGCCTAGGAATTGGTAGAAACCTCACACTCGGTTGTTTAGATTAGTGGTTTCATTATGTAGACTAGACTAGAGGGTTTACGGGTGAACCTTGTGAGGACTTGAGCTGACGGAAGAGACACCAGTCTCTATTTTTCATGAGGTGCATACTAGTGTTAGTTAATCGAGGTATCCTACTAGTACTTATCGTAGTCTAGGTTGCGTGGAAGTTAGTGAGATGACGGGGCATTCTTTGACATTTGAGCCTAGAGCTTTAGAGACGAAATCCCTAAATTATTCGTTGTTTAATATATTTGAGCCGAGCCTTTTCTTGATCTTAGATTAGGAAGCCTATTCAAAACCTACATTATCCATCTTCCTTACCTTTGATCATCCAATTCGAGGACGTGAGGTTTGCATGTGTATTGAGTTTAGTTGGTATCTTGGTTTATTTTTGGTGATATTTGTGGGATGTTTTAGTATGGCCATTCTAGAAGCCGAGTTTTTGCCTAGAACATGCAAAGTTTGTACAGTTTGTTTGAAGTCTGTAAAAACAGAAAGAAGTAAAAAAAGAGAAAAAAAGAAAAATCAAAGAAAAAAAGAAGAAGAGAAAACCAAAGAAAATGAAGTAAAAAAGAATGTGAAGTTGAATAAGGCATGTTTTCTAGGCAAAACTTGAGCTTCTAGGTCTTAGTATATTGAGATATTGGGGAGTGTATGTTTATTATACTTGGTGAGGATGTTTTAGATTAGACGAGAGACTGCTTAGTTCATGTATTGAGTCCTCGGGTTGGGTGGTTTAGCCACTTTCCATAATTTTTACCTCACCCTGACCTTCAGCCCCATTACAACCCAATGAAAAGGCCCCCCGATCATTGACAACCATTGTGACTTTTAGATAGCGCTGAGTAGGACGTAGGATGCTTTGAGATATTGACCTGTATGCGAGTGATAGGAAGTTGACCATACACATTATATGAGTGATACACTTTACTATCCTTAAGAGTTTAACCTTCTAGTGTCTTTTACATAGAGTTAACACTTGTTTAAACAATAGAGTGTCGAGGTGACTACTAATTTCTTTGTGCTTTGTGTTTTGAATTGATGAACTAACTAGGTTTATGATGAGATTTTAATATAAGTTGATATTTTTGAGGGAAGTTAAGTTTTGATCGAGTCTTGCCAAGTCTTTACCTCGTTTTGTGTTTGTGTGTGCTTTTTATGCTTTTTTATTTTGTTGTTGTCCGCATTTGAGATTTGATTGGGGACAAGCAATGATTCAAGTGTGGGGGTGTGATGAGTGTCAAAAATACTCATTATTTGTGTACATTTCGTAGTAGGTTCTTAGTGTTTTAATATTATTTTAGTGAGTTCTAGTTGTCTTTGTCTTAGCTTTCGTTCATTGTGATTTTGAGTTATGTTTGTCATTTCTCATTGTGTTTTGTTGTTTTAGGAGCCTATTTGAGGACTAGAAAAGGATGCTCGACCAAATGCATGAAGGCATGGACAAAAAGGAGCATACAAAGGTAAGAATGACAAATCTGTAGAGCATGGCGCACGCCAATGAAGAACGGTGCATGCCATTGTTCTTAAAACTTGAAGATTGGCGCGCGCCATAGGTGCGATTGGCGCGCCAAGACAGACCTCTTCCTACTCAAATGATGATAACTTTTGCATACGACGTCCAAATGAGATGAGGTTGGTGGCGTTGGAAAGAAGACATCATGGGCTACAACTTTGTCTCTAATAGGCGTTTTAAAATTCGGAGTATCAGAGGTCCAAATCTCAAGAATGGTGGATGCCTTTGCAGCTGACGATGAATTTCCCTCAGCATGATTGGCGCGCGCCATATGTGCGAGTGGCGAGCGCCGGAGACTGACAGAGACAGAAGTTGGCCAGCTCACTTGCTCTTCTTATTGGCAAACACTTGGGGGGCCAAGGCACTCGGGTTTTTGGCCTTTGGGGAGGATGGCAGACATGTATGGAGACACATTAGAGTAGTGGTTAGGATATTTGAGTTTTAAAACATTAAACTTACTTTTTACTATTTGGTTTTTGTATAACTTAGTTATTTTGGCTAAGAGAAGAGGCAGAAAGGGACAGAGAGGGAGAGCCACGAAAATGTAACTCTCTCTGCCATGGACGTGAGCTTCAAGGAGGAAAAGCTTCATGAACTCAATAAGCTTTTCTCTCCTTAACTCCTTCCTTTGTTATTTATGCTTATGTTCATATTGTTTATATTGTTGTTCTTTGTAAATATGTTTAAGTAGTTAATTCTGTGGGTTTGGTGCCTTGAAACTAGCATGTAATCAACTAATTTGATGGGTTAAACATGCATAGATTTATGTTCTAGTTAATGAACTTAAGGCTTAATTATGGTTTTACTCAGATTATGATCATCATTAGTCTTAGAAACCATGCTTGATTTCGGCAAGAGTCTAGTGGCCAAGTAAGTTCGGTTTTGACACAACCAACTTTGGTTTTGACAAAGTCATAGCAACCATGCATCGGTTTAGACTAATTGGCTGTGATAAAATCTTTGTTAGTAACCTTGATTATGAACTTAGTTAAAACTTGAGACCGAAAGGAGATGGAATTAATGTAAAGATTAACTAGATGACTAATTGCTTAATGAAAGAGAAATCTACTTAGGTAATAAGTTGTCCACTGAGTGATACTTACAGTTTGTTCTTAGCTTGGTTTGGATCGATTAGAGGGGTCGAAAGAACATCTAGTTGGTCTAAGTTTTGCTAGAGTTCAATTTAGACAAATCTAGTGCGAAAGTGTAGATTTGTTGCTCATGAAACACTCAGATCATAATATGAACATAATAAACCCCCTGAGTTGTTTGATTACATAAGTTTCAATGGTACCAAACTCACTCTTGTTCAAGTTTGTTAAATCAGATTGTATTTTTGTATTTTGAAGTTCATAGACTTTTCACTTGCTTAAATCTTTAGATTCGAATTATAGAGGTTTGTTCGAGTTACCAATCAACCAAACATCATAATATACTCCTAAACAAGTTTATAAACCAAGTACGAGGCCTAAAAACTTAATTCCCTGAGGATCGACATAACCGGACTTACCCAGTGCTATTGCTGGTGATATTGGCGCACGCCATAAGGTATTGGCGCGCGCCAGTGTGCTTGAGTGAAGAATATTGGCACACGCCATAGAAGATTGACGCACGCCAGAGGTGCCCTGAGTTAGGAAAATGCACGAACACGCGAGGCAAACTCTATTTGACACGAGTGGCGCGCGCCAGAGGTGCTATTGGCGTACGCCATAGATGGACAGGGAGCAATAAACACACGCAAATCATCAGCATGCCTCGGATCGAGTTCCGATACGTAACAAGTATCAACTTGATGCCTTTGTCTACATTTCAAAAACTAGGTTTGTGTGAAGTTAAGACAACTTCTATACTTCTCTAATTAGCGGACCAAATTATTAAGAAACTATTCGGTGTGGTTGAGGATGTCCTGGTGAAGATTGACAAGTTCATCTTTGCAGTTGACTTTGTGGTACTGGATTTCTCTGAGGATAAGAACTGTCCACTGATGTTCTCCTCAATCCTACAGATGTTCTCCTTGCAGAATTCGAGGATACACTCATCTACCATATCAATTTTCATGCATATCCCTTCATCAAATGGATGGCACATAACATTTTTCATGTTAAACTCAACTCTCTCATCTCCAATTCTGAGCACCAATTTACCATTATGCACATCCACCAATGTATGTGCGGTGTTAAGGAATGGTCTTCAGTAAATTAGTGGACAGTTCTTATCCTCAGAGAAATCCAGAACCACAAAGTCAACTGGAAAGATGAATTTGTCAATCTTAACCAGGATATCCTCAACCACACTGAATAGTTTTTTAATTGTTTGGTCCGCCAATTGGAAAAGCATAGAAGTTGGTTTAACCTCACACAATCCTAGTTTTTGGAATGTAGACAAAGGCATCAAGTTGATACTTGTGCCTAAATTACATAGACATTTTGGAAACTCAGTTTCACCAATGAAATAGGGAATTGTAAAACTCCCCAGATCTTTTAGCTTTGTCAGAAGTGAGATAAGAGAGCTACAATCAGCCGTGAGGGTAATCGTCTCTCCATCTTCCTATTTCCTCTTCTTAGTGACGAGTTCCTTTAGAAACTTGGCGTAGTGTGGTACTTGATCTAGCATCTCTAGGAAAGAGATGCTAATCTGAATGTTCTTTATTTTCTCCATGAAACAGAGAAATTTTTCATCCATCCCTGACTTTCTCTTTACCCTATGAGGATAAGGAAGAATTGGGACCATTGGTGGAGGTGGTACGTAAATTTCTTCTTCCTCCGCAACTTTTTCTTGCGGATCTTTTTCCTTCAGAGCTTCCTCCTCGTTATCTTTTTCTCGACTTTCCACATCAATTGGTTTAGCATTCTCTTTGACTTTTTGAGAAGCTAATTCCTTGCCACTTCTTTAGGTGATTGCATTAACTTGGCCATGAGGATTTTCCTCAGTAGAACTTGGGAGAGAGCCAGATGCTTTATGTGTATTTGTCTTAGCAATTTCCCCAAGTTGTACTTCCATGTTACGCATAGCAGTTGCTTGACCTTTAAGAAACTACTCCAAATTGTTCTGCCTTGCTTCCTGGGCTACTAATGCCTTCAAGATTTTACTTTAGTTGTTGGATGAGTCTCCAGATTGTTGGATGAATTTCTCAACCTTGTCAAATCTGTCCTCGAGTGCTACCATTCTTTCTCCTAAGAACCCACGTGGTTAAAAACCAGGTGGTGGTCCTTGTTGCAAGACACCTAATGGTATTCCTTTATCAGTAATGATTGCCATACTGTCATCGTTGTTTCTCTCTTTCCATGAGAAGTTAGAGTGGTTTCTCCAACCAGGATTATATATTGAGGAATATAGGTTGTTTACCATTCGGTTTTCTCCTTTGTCCTTGACCACTCACAAAGTTGACCTACTCTGTAGATTGGCTCATCATTGCACATTGACTAATCTCGTGGCTAGAATTGCCACAAGCTTTGCAATGCTATTGTAATGCAACAACATCAACTTTGTTTTGAGTCAAATTGCGCAATTGCTTTGTCATCAAGTCTAATTGTGCTTGAAAAGATGAGGAAGCATCTAAGTCTATTATTCCTCTTCTCTCACTTTGCTCAGTTACCTCCCTTAACTCTCTAATGGGTTATCTTTTCCTCTCATTCGTAATTATCCTATTTGTTGCTGCCAGCTCTTCCAGAATATGTTGGGCTTTAGCCCTTTCCTTTCTCAGGAAATTTCTGTTGGAAGCTGAGTCAACAGTTCCCATTGTTGATGGCAATAGGCTAAAATAAAATGTCTTAAGCAGAGACTCCTCAGACAAACCATGGTGCGGGCATTTTCGTTGCAACTCCTTAAATCTCTCCCAAGTTTCACTTAAAGACTCTCCTTCATATTATTCGAAGTTTGTAATCTCCTTAATAAGTTTGTTAGTCTTTGAGTAGGGGAAATATTTATCTAAGAAAGCATTTGCTAATTGCTACCATGTGGTTATCGGAGTTCCCTTAAGTTGCTTATACCAAAGTTTAACCTTATCCCTTAACGTATATGGAAACATTCTAATCTTAACGGCATCATCAGTCACTCCAGGATACTTAAAATTATCAGCTAATTCCATGAAGTTCCCCAAGTGTTCATTGGGATCTTCATTAGGCAAACCAAAGAACGGACCCAAAGCTTGAAGCATATGAATCACGGCTGGCTTAATTTCAAAGTGATTAGCTTCAATAGCCGGTCGTTGTATTCCAGTTTTTGCTCCTTCGTAAGTTGGTCTCCCATGGTCCATTAGAGAATGTCTAGGGGCATGAACTCCATCCCCTTGACCATCTTGCCTTTGATCCATTCTTTCTTTTTCTCTTCTCTCCCTATGTAATGACCTTTCTAACCGTGTTATTTCTTCTTCAATCTCCAATAGAGAAATATTGGTTGAACAAGTTAATGGCATGCATGTAACTTGTCAAGCAAGACAAGTTACTTGGTTGAAAAGTAAATGAAAAATCAAGAAAAATTAAAATAAAAGATAATATACTGAAAATGAAAAATGAAAAATATACTAATATATATTGATCCGAGTTCATAAACCGAATTGAGAGTCTAAAATCTCAATTCCGGGCAACGACGCCAATTGAACGATTGCCTTTCGCAATTCCTGACTGGGGCATGAATGCTGCTATCTACATATGCAATTTCACTTGTTGTTTTGTTTTATCTCGATTCTACCTAGGAAAAGATGTTTGGTCATTCCTTCTTTTGGTCAGTCTGGCGTGCGCCAAACACAGTTGGCGTGCGCCAACTTTAGACAAAATTCACACTATGGCACACGCCAAGTTCAGCTGGCATGCAATTTCTCTCACGAATGAACAACCTGGCGCGTGCTAGGTAGAGTTGGCATGCGCCAAGTCAGCATAGGTTTGCAGAGGACAGATTGCAATAAGAATAAGTAGAATTGTCGATCCACAGAGATTGAGTTGTTAGACCTACTCTAAGGTTTACTTACTTAACTAGGATCAGATTATGAAGTTTGTTGATGAACACTTGTGATCTAAACTCTAAAGATTGGATATAAAGGTCATAACAACTAACATATGCAAGGTTTGTATATAAAACACAATATTAACAACTTATAAGCTAATAATGAGCGAGGGACCTAAACCAATAACATAACCATAAGATAATGAGTGGTCTGGGTGTATGTGATGTGGTCCGAGTGAATCGAAGGCAACCTCAACCACACTTGCATATGTAATGAGTCTAAATTGCTACTTAACCTAGCTTAGGGGGTCGGATGTGTTCTTTCGACCCCACCAACCAACTAAACTAAGTTAAACACTAAGTATAAGCTTCACTCTAAGGATAATCAGTAGGTTACCAATGAGATTTCTCTCCTGGCAAGAGTACTAATCATCGAATCAACATATCTATCAATCTATCTCCTTCTGGTCTCAAGTTTGGACTAGCTGCTTAGGCTTGGTGATCAAACAAGTCTAAGCAATAGGATTAAGCACGTTGATAAGAACACATATAAGAATATACACAACTTATACAATGGCTACATCAAGGGTAACAAGGCACCAAACTCATACTACTACTCAAACATACTTATATTCAACATAATAAACATGAATATAGACAAAAGAGAGAAAGGAAAATGAAACTTATCAAGGTTCCAAACTCCAACTCTTTAAGTCCAAAGTTTTCTAAGTAAAAGGAAATATTTACATTTGTTTTGGTGGAACCAATGAACCAAAATGAACCACACTTGTGCCCATTGAACCACCCTTGTGTTTTTAGACCAAAACTACCTAATATACTAACTAACTAAAGGAATAGTAAACTAAATATCTAATCTAACTTATCTAACCTAAAAATATCCTAAAAGTGTCTACCAAACTTGTCCCCTTGCCTTCACAAAGTTTAAACTGCCTTTGTCACTTCATGCATTTGTTTGTCCAATACTTAGCTTTTATTTCACTTCTATCCGTCTAGTTTGGCGTGCACCAAGTGCACTTGGCGTGCGCCAGCCTTCACGATTTTCCTTCACTAAGTCGAAATGGTCGTTTGAGTGATCTATCATTCTTGCAATGGCTACGTGGCATACGCCAAAGAGCTTGGCGTGCGCTAGAAGTCAATGAATCAAATTCCTTGGTTTCGTGACTTCCCTCTTGTCCATGGCTTTGCATGTGCACTCGATCATCCTTCACGTCTCCTCGAATAGGCTCCTAAAAATAAGCAAACTTAATAAAAAATGATAAAATCAACATAAAGACATAAAGAAGGAAAACTAACACTAAGACAACTAAAACACAACTAAATCAACCTAAAAACATTAAGAACAATACACTAAAGGGGTATGAATAATGAGTGTTTTTGACACTCATCAATGCTCTCAAGAAAGCTCTTATCATAGCTCCCATGATTTTATTACCATACTAGAAACTTCCATTCGAATTAATATATGATGCAAGTGATCTCGCTTTGGGTTGTGTGCTTGGATAGAAGAAAGAGGAAAAGCTCTATGTCATCTACTATGCTAGTAGAGTACTAGCAAGAGCGCAACTCAATTATACAACTACAGAGAAAGAGATGCTTGCGGTTGTTTATGCATGTGACAAATTCAGACCGTACTTGTTTGGTTCGAAGGTCATAATTTATACTAATTATGCAGCTTTGAGATATCTTTTCTCAAAGTAAGATGTCAAACCTCGCTTGATGCACTGGATTTTGTTACTCCAAGAATTCGACTTGTCCATTAAGGACAAGAAAGAAGCAGAAAATGTTGTCACAGATCATCTCTCTAGATTAGAGAAAAGCGATAGTATGGAGATTGAAGGGAATATTCAAGAAGAGTTTCTAGATGAAACTCTTATGACAATGAGTAGAGTAGAAGCTCCCTGGTATGTGGACTATGCCAACTTTTTAGTTGGAGGAATTATTCCTACATATCTGAGTTATCCCCTAAAGAAGAAATTTCTACGAGATGTTTGGATGTATGTTTGGGATGATCCTTACCTCTTCAAGAGGTGCAATGATGGGATTCTTCAATGTTGCATTACTAGTTAGGAAGTAGCAAATATTTTAGAGCAATGCCATAATGCACCTTACTTAGGTCATTATGGAGCTTCAAGAACCGTATCTCGAGTCTTCGAATATAGATTCTATTGGTCTTTCATCTTCAAGGATGCACGTAGTTATATTAAGTAGTGTGACCGCTACCAAAGAACGGGAAACATCTCAAAGAGGAATGAGATGCCATTATCTAGAATTTTAGAGATTTAGCTCTTTGACGTTTGGAGATTAGACTTCATGGGTCCTTTCCCAACATCATATCGCAATAAGTATATCTTGGTAGGAGTAGACTACGTTTCAAAGTGGGTAGAAGCTCTGGCGTCGCCAATAAGTGATGCTAGAGTAGTTATCCGATTTCTTAAGAAGCTCTTCTTGAGATTTGGAGTGTCACAAGCGATAATCAGTGATGGTGGGTCACATTTTTGCAACAAGCAATTTGAAGTTCTGCTAAAGAGATATGGAGTAACATACAAGGTGGCGACACCTTATCATCCCCAAACTAGCAGACAAGTTGAGCTTTCCAATTGAGAGTTTAAGAAAATCTTGGAAAAGATGGTCAGAACAGCAAGGAAGGATTGGTCAAACAAGCTCGATGATACCTTATGGGCTTATCGCATGGTATTTAGGACACCTATAGGAATGTCCATATATAGGCTTGTTTATAGCAAAGCATGCCATCTTCCAGTAGAGCTTGAGCATCATACATTTTGGGCCATTAAAACCCTTAATTACGATTACAAAAAGGCTGAAGAGCGCAGAATCCTCCAACTTGAAGAGTTGGATGAAATGCGGGACTTGGCATTTGAAAGCTCAAGACTTTACAAGGAAAGGACCAAAAAAAGACATGATGCCCACATTATCATGAAAGATTTTAAGGAGGGGCAGCATGTTCTTCTCTATAACTCACGACTAAGACTCTTCCCGGAGAAGCTCAAATCCAAGTGGAGCAGCCCATACCAAATTGTTAAAGTGTTCCCTTTCAGAGCACTTGATTTGAAAAATAGCGACGGGATAGTCTTTTGAGTCAACGGCTAATGATGCAAATCTACATTGGAGGGGGCGATATTAATTAAGATACAGAGGTACAATCGATTAATATGCCATCCAGTGCATAAACAAAAGGAACAGAGTAAGGCTCTTTTACCTGCAGAGAATAAAGAACAGATATTTTGCTCTAAGTATATTCGTTTAGTTAGTGTTTTAGTTTCTAGGAAGATCTCGATCGACATTTGTCTCATCATTCTCCGTCGAGCACAAGAAACCTTGAGAATTGAGAGACGAAGAAAATTTTTTAAGATACTCTAGAGGAACTTCAAAGAGTGCCTATAAGAGAAGGATGAAGAGATTTGAATTTTGTCCAAGGTGCGGAAAATTAGAACATGATGAAAACTGTAGCAAGAATAGTACTAACTCGCAAAATGAGCATACCGTGCTACTACATCGCAATCCTATTAGGCTTAAAGCCGAAAAGGTTGCACGAAGAGGTAGTTCGTCATGGTATACCATTCATGAGTTGTGTGACTTGCAAAAGTTAAAGTTGCATCTTTGACCCATGCTGATGGGGCATCTGGTTTTCAAGCTTTTCAGGAACGCAGCATAAATAAAAGCCAAAAAATTAGATTAACATGTTTGTTTCTTTTGTGTGATCTTTTAGTTAGTGTTTATATTTGTAGTATGTCATTCTTGAGGTTTGTACATATATGATGCATGCCAAGGGATATGGCACATGCCATGTCACATGCATAGGAGAGAAAGCTGGCGCATACCAGTGCACTTAGCGTATGCCAGGTTTGGGCAGAATCAACTATAAAGCTCTCGGACATGCATCATTCATCATAAAATTTCAAAACCAACATTCTCCCACCACCAAAAACTTCAAATCCGACTAAGCCCAATCATTCCCAACCAATTACCCACATTACCCAACACCCGAAACACATTTCTTGATGGTAGATGATGCAGGATCTAGCCGGATTCGTCATGGAGAACAGAGGAAGTGCGCAAGAAACCCTTTGCCTTCTCCACCTGGTTCTCTACCTCAAGACATCCGTGAACACTACGACGCTTCCTTTGCAATCTTCCACAATTGGGAGGGAGAGAGGTATCAAAAATTTTCACGACTCAATGCCCTTAGTCATTTTACAATCGATTGGAATGGCATGCAAAGATTATGGGTAGATAGACAGTTGAGGTCAGCTTTTAGGAGGTTAGGATAGAGATACTTTGAGACGAGAGAGATAATGGCTAGGCAAGAGCTTGTTTTAGAGTTCTATTACACATTGTAGGTTTCGGCTAACAGACGATCATTTACTGCACATGTATTTGACACTGACTTTAGCATGGATGAAAGTGAGTTTAACGACCTATTTAGCCTTAAGGTTAGACCAGGTGTATTAGACTTCATACCTACGAGTCAGGCACATAGGGCTTGGTAAGAGATTACAGGATTTGAGAGGTACGAGTCAGGGAGGGTGCCTAATGTGCTGATTAGAGAATCATATTTAGGCATCCTCCATCGCTTTATGACTCTGACCATTAGTGGTCAATGGGAAGAGTCAAAAGTCTTTCAATCTCAGCTTTATGCCATTGATTGCCTATGCCATGTTATCCCTTTTAGCACCATTGCTATGATCATTGACTACTTTGCTAGATCCATTAGCGATAGGGAACCTAGGTGTCTGTACTTAGGTCATATTATTTCTCGCATTGCACGTTACCATTTTTCTGAGCAGTTTGCAGATTTTCATGGATTCATTTTAGAGTCGGTGCCTCTCGACATCGAGAAGCTCCACATGAGCAAACTGATCAAGAAGACAATGATCAATGGAGTGGAGGTTGTTGAGTACAAGTCTTGGGAGGAGAGAGGCAGTCCAATTATGCCTTGGGGCACCAAGAAAGGTGCTAGTACAGAGAGAAGAGTAGTAGGAGTAGCAAGAGCCTAGCCATCACGATAAGGCTGGACCGAGTCATCAGGCTCCTAACACATAAGGAGATATGGATTATTTATGTGACCAATTGACTATGATGCAGGTACAGTTATGTGGTCATAGAGAGCAACTTTATGGATACGGCATGCAACTGTAGGACTACGCAATTAGCAACGTAACCAGATGGGACTGCCAATATGACTACGATGCTTACTTGGAGGCTAAGCTTAGAGCTCAGAGAGAGGAGTGAGTAGAGGGCATTTTATGCCGATCATAGAGCTCACATGGCATTCTAGCAAGAGCATTACGAGCAGTGGCGAGTGCACACTGAGTGGTTGCGCACCTTAGCGAAGAACTTTGGCAGCAACTTCATATTCCCACCACCACCTCCTCCAACTTCTGATGATTGACAGGGAGCTCTTCTTTACTTTTTACTTTTTTTTTAGTTTTCCTTGTGTTTTTGTTTTTAGTTTATTTACTTTTATGTATTTTGACTCTATTTTTGTTTGTGTGCTTGTAACTCATTTAATGATTGTGTTATGCTCCTATAAGGTGATCCTATTAGGCTTAAAGCCAAAAATGTCACAAGAAGGTAGTCTACATAACAAGTCATTAGTGAGTTAATGTGTTGCATGTTTATTTATATCTATGCATGTTTTGATTAGGTGTTTATTAGTATCTTTGACACCTTAAGGACAATGTGTCTTTCAAGTGTGGGAAAGGGTTCCTTCTAGGAATCTTCCTTTTAGGTTGTTTAGTATGTTAACATGTTATGTTGTTTTGTTTAGGTTTAGACTTGGCATGAATTTTTCAAAAATTTGATCCCGCTCAAAAATTTTCAACTTGTATTAGAATTTTATCATTCTCTTAGTTAGGAATTTAATTCGAGCACAAAGCCTAGGAATTGGTAGAAATCTCGTACTCTGTTGTTTAGATTAGTGGTTTCACTATGTAGACTAGATTAGAGGATTGATGAGTGAACCTTGTGAGTATTTGAGCTGAAGGAAGAGACATTCATCTCTATATTTTTCATGAGATGCATACTAAGTCAGGTTATCAAAGTATCTTACTAGTACTTATCGTAGTCTAGGTTGCGTGGAAGTTAGTGAAAAGACGGGGCCATTCTTTGACATTGAGCCTAGAGATTTAGAGACAAAATCCATTATATATATCCGTTGTTTAAACCTGTTGAGCCTAGCCATTTCTTGATCTTAGATTAGGAAGCCGACTACAAACCTTATATCATCCATCTTCCTTACCTTTGATCATCTGTTTGCATGTGTATTGGGTTTAGTTGGTAGCTTGAGTTTTATTTGGTTGATGTTTGTTGGGATGTTGTAGTTATGGCTGTGTTAGAAGCCAAGTTTTTGCCTAGAACGTGCTAAGTATGTAAGTTTGTAAAGTTTGTGAATGTTATGTTCATGTGAAAAAAAAGAAAAAGAAATGAAAAAGAATGTGATATTGAATAAGGCATATGGTTTAGGTAAGACTTGTGCTTTGTAGTCTTAGGAAATTGGGATATTTGGGGAGTGTGCTTATTTATGTTATATATGTGAGGATGTTTAGATTAGACAAGTGATTAATTATATTTGTGACATGTCCTCGGATTGGGTGGTTTAGCCACTATCCACATATTATACCTTACCTTTACCTTAAGCCCCATTACAACCCAATGAAAAGATCGCCTGATTATTAGCAACTATTATGACTTTTAGATAACGCTGAGTAGGACATAGGATGCTTTGAGTATATTGACCTGTATACGAGTGATAGAAAGTTGACCATACAGATTATATGAGTGAAACACTTTTCTATCCTCGTGAGTTCAACCTTCTAGTGTCTTTTATGTAGAGTTAACACTTGTTTAAACAATTGAGTGTTGAGGTGCCTACTACTCGTTGTACTTTGTGTTATGGATTGATGAGCTAACTTAGATTATGATTTGATTGTGATGCGAGCTGATTTTTTTAGAGAAGTTTAAGTGTTGATCCATTCATGCCATGTCTTTACCTTGTTATGTATTTGTTTATTCTTATTTAATTTTTGTTTAGGTTGTTGTCCGCATTTTGAGTTTTTGCTTGGGGACAAGCAAAGATTCAAGTGTGGGGGTATGATGAGTGTCAAAAATACTCATTATTTGTGTCATTTTATTAGATCGTTCTTAGTGTTTTAGGTTGATTTAGTTGTGTTTTAGTTTTCATAGTATTAGTTTTCGTTCATTGTGTGTTTATTTTTAGTTTATCATTTTTCATTGAGCTTTCTTGTTTTTAGGAGCTTATTTGAGGAGAAGTGGTGGATGATTGAGCGGACACGCAAAGCCACGAACAAGAAGGAGGATGCGAAGCCAAGGAATGTAAGGCACGGTCATCTGGCACATGCCAACCCTTTTTGGCACACGCCAGCTAGCCGTTACTCAGACGACCATTCACTCAGACACCGATTATACTCGAGCATTGAAATCGTGAAGACCTGGCGTATGCTAAGTGAAGCTGGCGTACGCCAGACCAGTCGAGCAGAAGCAAAATAATCTGAGTGTTGGACAAATAATTTGAGAAAATATCTTAAGTCGGCTTAGAGCTTTCAGGAAGGATGGGGGATAATTTGGCTGACACTTTTAGATATTTTAGCTTAGATATTTTAGTTAGCTAAGTTAGATTAGATATTTTGTAAACTGTTCCATTAGTTAGTAAGTATTTAAGGCATTTTGCCTTTGGTTTGTAAAAACAAATAAGACATAAGACATAACACAACTTTATATTAGATAGTAAATAGAAGTGTTTTTCTCTGTGAAGAATGTGGACTTGAAGAGAGGGAGCTTTGAGTCTTGATAAGTCTTCCTCCTTTCTACTTTTTTCTATGTTTATGCTTATATGTTAAATAATAGTATGTGTGAGTAGTTATAGGAGTTTGGTGCCTTGTTACCTTTAATGTAGCCACTATATGGAGGTATGTATGTTCATGTATGTGTTCTTATCAACGTGCTGCTTAATCCTATTGCTTAGACTTGCTTGATCACCAAGCCTTAGTAGCTAGTCAAAACTTGAGATCGAAAGGAGATAGAATTGATGGATAGGTTGGTTTGATGATGAGTACTCTTGCTAGGAAAGGAATCTCCTTGGTGACCTACTGATTGTCCTTGGAGTGAAGTATATAGTTGGTTCTTTACTAGCTTAGATGGTTGGTGGGGTCGAAAGAACATATCTAGCCATTCTAAGTCTAGTTTAGGAACAACTTTGGCTAATCTTGTGCGAAAGTAAGGATTAGTTGTCTTAGATTCACTCAGACTACATCACATACACTAAAAACCCTCTAAATCTTATGGTTATGTTGCTGATTTAGGTACCTTGCTCATTTTGAGTGTTTGAGTTGTTGAAATTCTGTTTATAACATATCTATCTTTGTGTTAGAATTTGTTAGCTTTATATTTGTGCTTTAGAGTTTAGATCACTTATGTAAACAATCAAACTTCATAACATAATCCTAGTTAAGTAAGTAAACCTTAGAGTAGTCGAAAAACTCAGTCTCTGTGGATCGACAAAATCTGTACTTACTCATTGTTGCAATTTACTGTAAGTCTACTGATAACTTGGCGTATGCCAGCCATAATTGGCGCACACCAGGTCTGTTTGTTTGAGAGCTTTTGGCTCGTGCCTTGTATAGTTGGCGTGCACCAGAGTTCAAGTTAGTAAAAGGTTGAAAAGCTGGCACACGCCACCCTTAGTTGGCATATGCCAGAAGATATAAACAAACGATTGGTCATCCGGTTTTAGGTAGATTTGAAGTAGAGTCGAGCTTTTAAAGGATGGCTCACACGAAGTAATCAATATGATATTACATCAATGCATATCAAACAAAAATACAAAAAACAATGAAAAAATGATTTTAAAATATATACAAAAGATAAGTGTTTACTCACTCATCAGTTTTCCAATTATTTATACAATTTAGGCGCTAGCATTAACTTGATGCCTCTACCTATTTTTAGGAAAATTTATTTGTATGAGGTGAAAGAAACTTCTATGCTTCTTTAATTTGTAGACCAAACAATAAAAACCATTTGGGGTTATTAGGGTTGTCTTAGTAAATATTGAAAAATTAATCTTCCTTGTGGATTTTGTGGTATTAGATTTTGTAGAGGACAAGAGTAGTCTATTAATTCTTGGCAGGCCATTCATCAACACTGTACATACCTTGGTGGATGTACATGATGGAAGAATGGTCCTTCAAATTGGGGATAAGAAAGTAGAATTCAAGATTTCCAATTTGGTGTATCACCCTCATCAAATTGTTATAAAGAGCATATTGAGGATTGAAGATAAAAAAGAGGAAGGGATAAATAGAGAATAAGAAGCTGATAAAAAATATCTCCATGAGGATTTGAAGTATGGTACTCCACCTTCTACCATTAAGGCTCTAAGTTTGAAGTTAAAAGAGCTACTACCATATTTAAGATATGAATTTTTGGCTAATGGAGGAAGACTCCCCATTATCATATCCAATAAGCTCTCTCATGAGCAATAGGAGAGAATGTTAAAAATTATGAATAAATGGATTAAGCTCGTGACTTGGAAAATATTCGATGTCATGATGATAAATCCTAGAACCTTAATACAACATATCTATATGGAAGAATGAGTAAAATCGAGGGTAGATCGATAATGAAGATGAAATCCTAATAAGTTAATGGGTCACACACCTAGCACACATATTTTGGCCTTATGCGTCAATAACTCAAAATAGGTGACCTAATAGCCACTGCCTAACTAAAGATACCAATAGTCACCAAATTCATATGGCTATTAAGGATTAAGCAATAATCTCTTAAGATTGATCAATATTTTTTGTTTTGTACATAGGTAGACAATTTTGACTTTATTCAGTTATAGCTTGAGTGAACATAAAAATAGTGTCTTAAAAGATCATTCTCTTTAAATAGACAGTTAATAAATTGAGTGGAGACAAGTATAATGTTGCAGATCTTGATCATATACCCCAAAGTAAGGCTTCTTATAGAAAAACTACTACGACAAGTAGACTATGAGGTGAACAAGGACTGAGGAAGAGGGTTAGAGAGAGTTATCTAACTTCCTTTTTATCTGAAATTAATGAAAGAAGTTATAAAGAAGGAAGTTATCAAACTCCTTAAGACCAATATTATTTATCCTATCTCAGATAGTGAGTGAATAAGCCCAATCCATCTCACCCTCAATTATTTAGAGTAGTGGCCTCACTATTTAGGCTAGAGTAGAGAATTCATGAGTGATCTTGAGAGGAAAGGGAGGAGAGAATCATCTCTATTATTCATAAAGTGCCTATATAATTTTGGTTAATTGGGATATCCTCTTAGTACTTAACATAGTCTTGATTGTGTGGGCAGTAGTGGGATGGGATGATATTAAGCTTAGAACTTTAGAGTCAAAAACTTATATCTAGTATTTTGACCTATTAAGCCTCACCATATTTGATCATATTATAAGTAAACCAACTTTAATCTTTATATCCACCATCCTCCCAACCTTTGATCATCCGATCAGAGAATGCATACGTTTGCACATATTGGGGATGATTTGTATTGGTTTTAATTAGTAGCTTAGTATTTATAACGATTAAACTATTAAGAATTTAGATAATGGATTGGCCACTCAAAGAAGCTATGTTTCTTGTTAGATAATGCTAAATTATTAAAAAAATGAAAAAATGCAAAGAAGTGAAAAATAGGAACAAAAGCGGAATAAGACTCGAATAAGATGGCATGAATTGAGGTACACAATCTTAGAAATGGGTAAATTAGGGGTTGTGCTTAAAGTATCTATGGCGAGGATGTTTATAATAATAGATGAGTGACTAGTTTGCTTTTGTAATATATCCTCAGATTTGTTGGTTTTACTACTATCTAAGTATTTTACCTCACCTTTAACTTAGCCCCATTACATCCCAATGTAAAGTCCCATTGATCATGTGTAACCATATAATTTTAAAATATTGTTAAATAGGATGTAAGATACTTTAAAATATATCAATTATGTACTCAAGAGAAAGGAAGTTGACAACTTACATTGTGAGCTTAAAAATTTTCAACCTCTGAATGGTCAAGCTTCTAGTGTCTCTTACATAGTGTTAATACTTAGTTAAATGAATGAATAGTAAGGTGTATATCAATTCTCACTCTTTATATTTTGATTAATGAACTAACTAAGTTGTGGGGTGGTCTTTGATGTGGATTTGATGTTTTGAGGGGAGTTAAATTGCAAATGAGTCATGTCAAGTCTTTTTCTTTTCATGTTTTTCTTTCTTATGTGATATTGTTTTTGTGTTCCGTGCTTGAGCTTTGCTTAATGAAAAGCAATAATTCAAGACCACTCAACAACTTAGCTAGTTCATCAATCAAAATACAAAGAGTAAGAACTAATAGACATCTTACCACTCGATTGTTTAACCAAGTGTTAACATCATATAATACCTACTAATAGGTTGACTACTCTAAGATTCAGATATATTTTGCTCACAATTTATAAGTGGACAATTTTCTATTACTCATACACATAGTTAATATCTTTCAAAGTATTCTACGTCCTAGTCAATAATATCTCAAAGTTGCATGGTTACTCATGATCAGGGGACTTTATATTGGGTTGTAATATGGCTAAAATAAAAGTGAGGTAAAATATCTAGATAGAAGTTAAACAAGATAATCTGAGGATATATTACAAAAGCAAACTAGTAATTCACCTATTCTAAACATCCTTACCATAGATAGTTCAAGCACACTCCTCAATTCACCCCTTTCCTAAGACTGTGTACTTAAAGTCTCGTTGTTGCCTTACTCAACATTAACTTCTCTTTTCATTTTTTTTTCCTTTTTTTCTTTATTCACAAACTTGGCACTATCTAAGTAAAAACATGGCATTTTTTATTAGCCACTCAACTACCCAAATTCCTTACAGTTTAACCCATATTAATACTATGTTACTAATTAAACCCATTACAAATCATTTCTAACATGTGCAAAAACATATGCATGTTTGAATTGAATGACCAAAAGTCAGGAGGATGGTGGTTATAAGGCTTAAAGTTGGTTTATATATAATATGATTAATAAAAGACTACGTTCAATGGGTTAAAATAATGGATATAACAATTTTTGTCTCTAAAGCTCTAGGTTCAATGTCAAAGGAATTGCCCCCCCATCTCATTTACACCCACACAACCAAAATTATATCAAGTACTAGTAAGATATCTCAATTAACCAGACTCAAAGATGTACCTCATAAATGTATGAAGATGAATAACTCCTCTTTCTACTAAAAGTTTTTCATAAGATTCACTCTTCAACCCTCTAGTCTAGTCTACATATTAAGACCACTAATCTAAATAATCGAGGGTGTGATTTCTACAAGTTCCTAATCTATGTACTTGAGTTTAATAATTTTGAAATGAGTCAAATTTTGAAAAAATCATGCCAAATCTTTATCTTAATACACCAAATAGATCCACGAAAGAATCTTTCCCACACTTCACTAACATATTGTCCTTAAAGTATTGAAAGAACAAAAGAACTAACCAATACAAAGTTAACAAGCAAAATAAAGACTACAAAGAAAAAATCACAAATAAACTAGAAGAATCACACAGACGAGATAATAAAATACATACCAACATCACAAACATAAGATAACATCACATCAAAACAAAAAATAAAAGTAAAAAAAGTGGACATCTCACTAGTCAATCTTGTGGAGGAGGAGATGAATGCATGAAGTGGCTGCCATAATTTTTTTCCCATGCCTTCATCAAGTCGGGGAATTTTAGAAAATGAATTTTATTGTCCATTAGACCTATTGATAATTAACTCACTTGTAGTAGTTCAAACAATAGTGAATGAATGGTCACATCATATAAATTAATCATATTATCTATAATTAGATGTATGATAAGTGAATGTTAAGGTTCCTCAAAGCTATTAATATGTCTCACTTCAATACAAAATTTAATATAGCTAACTAAAACTGCCATAGCTATACTAAAACTGCTATAGCTATATTAAAAGAAAACCCACCCACCCATTCTTCCTCTTATTAGTGGCGGATTAATGACCGCGGAGATCTATTGCAGCCAAAATTATGATATGGCATATGCAAATATGTTGCGGAGAAGACCATTTCCACATAAAAACTTTATTGCGGCAATATAAATTTCATCGTCGCTATAGATTTTTAAAGACGACATATTTTTTCTTGGCTAATAATGAATTGCGTGGAAAAAAGTGATATTGTGGCTAAAGGTTTCTAGAGGTGACAACATCGTTGCTAGAATATTGTAGTTGGACTTTCAGTTTTTTGCCGCTAAACATATTTAGTGAGATCAAATCGCCACAAGGCCGAACTTCTCTTTTATTGTAATTTTTATATAGTAGTTTCAATTAAATCAACATGCTATACTTATATATATATATTTTAAATTTAGCAATGTAGATTATATATATACGTGTGTGTGTATATATATGTGTGTATAATAGCGAAAAATGTAATGAGGATCATAAATATATGCAAAAGATATTTATTCCTTTGCATTCCTAATTACTATTTTCGACCATAACAATATATGTATATTACAGTATTAACTAATCATGATCACAATATTATAAGTTTATAATTAATATTGTAATATTTATGATCTTATTATAAGTTCACTATCTAACAGCATTGATTACTATAGTACTATTAATCATGCAAATATAGTAGTTCACTAGTATTATAGTATCATTAATCCAAAATATATAGTACGTACTATATATATATATTACTAATCGTGAAACTATTATAGAAGGTCACTATTTAGGCAATTGCTCAAAAAATTTAAGTTTCCTTAAAACTACATCATTTTACTTCTATTAACTAGGATTTTTTATATACTTGCCATCCATACACATTCAATTTATAATATAATAATTTCTCAAATATATACTTAAATAGTTCGTGCCAAAATTGTCCCTACACTATTTAGGGTTTTTACTTCCTCAAACCGTTTGTGCTATTTCCACAAAACTTCCACGCCTCGCCCTGATAAGTCTCTTCTCCAACTCTCTCTGTGTTTCTCCACCGTAGCAACCCATTCTATTTTCATCGATGAAGGTGTGGGTATGAAGCTTTGTCTTGATTACAGAATCGACACCCCAGGAAAAAGGGTCGTTCTATTTCTTTCATGATAGTAAAAAAGATGTGTCTCATCTTATTCTTGAAAGCTGTAATTCATAGCCGGTAGAATGATCTTCTTAATTTTAGTCAATGGAAACAGATGGGATTAGAACTTTGACTTGACGGGTAGTGAAGATTTTCGTGGAGTTGAGCCTGCACTCGAACCAGGTAATTACGTCCCTCTTTCTTTATTTTCTATTTAGTTGGTGTAATCAATGGGTGGGATTTTTAGCTGGGGTTTCTTGGTGGGTTTTTATGATTCTTGGGTAGAATTTTTTGGTGAGGATTTGGTGATTCTTGGGTTGGGTTTACGTGATTCTTGGCTTAATTATTAAGGACTTAATTCTCTTCTTTTGATGGTTTAACTCCAGTATTCTCTCGTATTCTGTAATCTGATCAACACTTTACTACTTTCTTTTGATTCTGAATAGTAAGATATAAGTTTTGTTCTGGGAACTTTTTTGCAAAGTTTGACACTTTTTGTTAAGGTTTCACATTTATATATGGTGGGTTATTGTTATGTTCATAATTTTCATTTGCTACTTGGTGCCAACTCCGAGACTTTAGGCATCTTTTAGTGGAGTGCTGGGAGTATTTTGTGTTCAAAAAGCTCTGAAAAAGGCTTAAGAATTTTAATCTTTCCACTTAGTTTCAATTTTTGGTCGAAGAACAAATCCATGCATCTATAACTGGGAAAGGATTCGAATGGATTGTTTAAGAACTAGACCTAAATGGTCATCATGGTATAAAAAGGTTTCAATCTGGTTTAATTCCCTCTAATATCATCCAACCTCAACTGATGTAGTTCCAAAAAGCAATGTTAAACAACTACTTAGAACAATCATCTTGCATATTATCCTTGACTGCATCAAAAGTTTGGCAGTTTCGATGTTGAGATGCTAAACATAGACACTAGAAGCAAGCAAAAGAAACAAGGACCCAAAACCCATAAAGAAAGATGCTACTACCTCTGTCGCCAACTCCCTTGCAAGGCTGCGAGTTTTTTTAGAAGAGGTAGCTTCATATATGAAGAAAGATGTAGTGATGAGGAGGCCAAAAGAGACCATGAAGACGGTAAAGGACGGGTACCATACCTCTGAGATCGGGCTCGCTGACATTTTTAATATAGTTATGGCAGTTTTAGTATTTTCCTTAATATGACATATTACATGCAGTCGAATATGTAGACAATAAAGAGGCACCTTTAACTTGCTTTAGTGATTGCTTTATAATTTTATAGTCTTCTGCCAATTTGGTTAAGTTTACAAAATCTATTTTATTCCAGGGAGGATTTCAGTTATTAGTTTGGAGCATTGTGGACTTTTTGAGTGAACGAGATCGAGCTCGCATAGTTTGGTATTTGTGTTTTCTGCCATCTTCTATCTAAGAAGGTATTCCGTTCTTCTAACATTTCTCTTATCCTTGGGACGTGATGTAAATGTGGTATGAAAATTTTCTTATTATTTTACGTCTAACACAATTAGGATGAGTGAGAGTACTTGGCATAAGATGTACGATCGAAACTCTGACGAATATATGAATGGAATTTTGGAATTTATTACTGTTGCCTTACAACACCGTCGTGCATCAGATGGATATGTGTTATGTCCATGTCGAGATTGTCTAAATCTTAGTGGCATGAGATACATGTGGTAGCTACAAATCTATTAAAAAGGGGGATGGCATTTAGTTATACTACATGGATATATCATGGTGAAAAGTTCTCTGGGGGAATGTGGTGGAATCAAGCACATTCTGGTCATAATGTTGAAGTTCCACACCATTATAATGTCACATTTGAGGGGATTTTAAGTTTTTAGCAGCAATTTTTTTTCCTCTCTATATTTCATTATTCTTGTAGTGAACATGGTCGAACTCACCACTACAAGTAACTTTAACAGCTATTACAAACTTAGACAAAGCCACATCAGTTCTATTTTTTGGTCTATCTCTATTACAATGTTCATGGCTTCCACCACCATCCGCCTCTCCTTCTTCACCCTTTTAGCCCACCACCAACAACAACAATAATTGGGCTTCTCCATCTTGACAAGCAGCTTGTTGACAAGAGGAGGAGTCATCGAGTTCATAGCCAGAAAGGACCTGTTTGGCGAGTTTGAGGCTAGGGGCATAATCCTAGAAAAGGTGGACAGCTAGTTTAGTGAGGGGGTTCAAGGGAATAGAAACATTAAGAACAAGATCCTCCTCATCCCCTATGCCTCCACTCTATTCTTTCTCAACTTGAGTGCTCCACTATCATGCAGACTCCTTTTGGCAAGGAAGACACCGTCTAACTCTTAAGAAAGTGGGTTATTGTTAATGCTTGGCTAATTTATGTTCGAGTTGGGATTATAGAGATAGAGAATTATTGAAATATCTCTTTAAAACTCTCTATTATTATGATGTTAATTTAATTAAATAATGAAATTTTTATTTATTTAAGACTAATTACTTGTAATTAGCTACCTCTTTTCATTGTTTTTGGATTATGCAAATGAGTTCTAAATTTTGGAGGAAGAGGATGACACAGTTGGCTGTGCCTAGAGTTGGGGATTTCAACTAAATCAATTTTTTAATTAATTAGATACAGTTGTGAAGAAAAGAATGGAATATGAAGAAGAGGTAGAGGTAGGGAGAAGAAGAGGCAGAGGGAAAGGGGATGGTGTCACGACCTGATTTGAGGTTGGTGATCGGTGCTAGACTCTACGACATATTAAGGCTGAATGCAAGCCTAGCAAGCCTCAAAGCCATCTCTAAATGTATCAAACCAAGCTAAAGATCAATAACAAATCAAAGACATCAAATCATTTTTCAAGTCTTATCAACATGCTAAAACCAAACTAAAATAATTTTACAAATCAAAATCCACAAACATCTTCAAAGTACTACTACTACGGAGCAACTATACAAGAGGAGACAAAAGCATGTTCCAGAGATCTCAAATGAGTGGCCCTCGAATGAAGGAATGAGGCAAGCACCACAAACACTGGACACTTGAAAAGAACTAAGGTCTCTGAGAACCTGAGATAGAATTTGTAAGGGATAAGTGTTCGAAAACATTTAGCAAGGAAATAGGACATAATATATTAGTTATGGTTGATATATGCATGCACCAAAACTCAACCATGTTCGACTTCACTCAAAATCAAAATGCTTGATGACCAAATGCTATACGTAATACCAAACACAAATATAGACATTCACACACAGAGCTATGAATGGGTTTTGTAGTGCCCCTTCCTCTGACTGCCAAGGATATCCAAATGGCCAAACAGATCTCCGTCCACAAACAAACAAAGCTCATGTACAAATGTAAGCTAGTGATAGAAAATAATTATAAACTAGTGATATCCCCAAAACTATGAGCTCATAGACTAACATCTCCAATTAGTATGGGAAAGCCTATTCATTTCTCTCACAAAAATACATATCTTATCAGACAAATGACCTAATGGTCTAGAATCATATTCATCAGACAAAATAAATTAGCCCCGAGCTAACACTCTAGTCGGCTGTTTACAAATGTCACATGCCTCACAACACAATCATAAATATGTCCAAAAGTATCATGGACCAAACCATATGCATGTGATGCACACAATCAAGCTCTGAAACATACACATAACAAACACAATTTATCATGTACTATTCGCTCATTCAACAAACACCGCTCAAAAGCGCCGATTCTCAAGTCAGATACTTCTCCTACTTCAAGCTCCTTAAACCTTGGAAAATTCTGTCCAAATAATATACAATCACATAATAAGGTTAATTCTTGGTTTCCAGAACCAATTCACCTCCAACGCTTCAAAACGACCAACTTAGGTCTACTCATTATCATTTATCATAAAATCATCCAAGCATAACCAATAGTTCAAATCCTTTAAACACTTGGTTCCTTACCAAGTACTTACATGCATATACCCTGTATACAGGTTATGCATGCTCATAGACCACATAACAATCTATTTTGCCAAACCAAATACCAACGGAGCACACGGCAAGTTCTATCGCAATTTCTCAATCGCAAATAGATCAAGCACATCAAAGACAACCCAAAAATCACTTTAATTCAACTCCTCTACATGTTCTTGAAAACCCAAACTCTCACAATCAACCTCTATTTCACGATATTCAACTTATCAAGGTTCACTCTTTTAACTAGTGCAACCCACAACAAAACCAACAAGTCCAACTTCAATAAGGTGCACAGAATATTTCCTTCATCCAAAATAGGCATATGATATATATTCAGAAACCTCATGAAGTCATCTATAATTGACTTTAGAACATCTAATTCAAATTTGGAGCCTAAAAACACTTACCAAGTCGTTCTTTGTAACTCCCTTCAATCTAAACACAGTCAGATAGTTCAAAATTCACCCAAGTCTTGACCGAAATATCTTCATCTAAATAGGGCATACAATACATGGTTAAAAAGCTTAAAGAGTTCTCTACAAGCTCTCAAAATTTCAGGTTTTCAATTCAAAGTCTAAGTACACTTACCAATCGTATTTTCCTCAATAACCTCAGCTATGTGCTTGTTCAATGACGACCAAGTTCAAAATGACTTTCTTGTCGATTCCCTGATCCAAATACCTCCTATGATATACCAAAAGAAAGATATTGAAGTCCTCTACAAATTTCTTTAATTGTTTAAAGTCCAAATATGAACGGAATTATGTTTACCGTTTGAATCTTTGTTGACCTGCTTGTTTCTTCCTATTTCCACTTCCTCAACCTTCTCTCTTCTTTCTCTAAATTTTTTGTTTTATGACCAAGTGGTAAGCTTTCCTTCTCTTCCAGAGAAGCTTTGGGATATATATAAGAGGTGGATGAGGTCCAATCATATTCAAGCCACCTCTTCAACTTAATATAACTTAATATAGCAAGGAGACAAAATCTGGGGTCCAACCAGATTTGTCTAGAAGCAAGCAGCTCAGCCAAGGCAATCTTTCTTTGGTTTTTATCCAATTTGGTAGTCATAAGTTTTGTTCCTTAACATGTCTAGTTTCTGAATCAAGTAGAATCACACCATTGGATGCCATATTGAAGAAGTTATGACTTTTTTACTAACCAAAGGTCAGTCTGTCCGAATCATTCAACAACTTCTCAAGCAAATATTTTCTCTAAGACTTGTAATGGTTGAGATGGGTCTCCAATGACACCATTTCATATCTTTGAATACTTCAAAGATGTCATCCAATATAACCATCTCAATTTGACGCATTCCAACTAACCATTTTTTCCGAATGTTACAATCTCCCCTCCCCCTTATAAAAATTTGGTCCCCGAATTTACTTATGAGTAACTTGAAAAACAAAGAACTTACTTTGTTATTCAAATAGGTGCAGATAACTCTCCCGTATATCATTCTCTAACTCCCTATCCTTGGTTTTCTCACTTGCCTTATTGAGCTTGCCTTATAGTCAAGAACATCATTGAAACTTGAAATGAATCTGGTATGGACCAGAACAAAAATATTTGGTTCGGTCCACATCAGAACGAAATCAGAAAACCATTAGCCAAGAACATCATTGAAACTTGAAAGCAATAGAGGTTGTAAGCATACGAAGGACAGGAGTCTAAGACCATTTAAATTGGAGAGCGATTCATGTAGTAACCAATCCCCAAAATAGAAAAAAAAAGTCAAATCGGACAGTTCAATGTTCAAACAATATTAGTGCAGCAAATAACAACCTCGGATAGTTCAATACTTCAATGTTCAAACAATCCCCAAAGCAGTAACCAATTACCAATCCCACTCTTGGACAGTTCAATGTTCAAACAATGTACGAGAAATTACCTTCCAATCTGCAATCCAAGTAGCTAGGAGCCTAGGACTTAGGAGGCGTGTCGGAGGGCAAATTGATGGGCGAGCAATGGGCGTCAAAGAGTAGGGGTATCTAGGAGGCATGCACGTGTTGCAGAACATGTGTAAGCCCTCTACCATGTTATACTCATAAGTGTCGTTAGCTAAGTTATTTTACAATTAAGTTATAGAGTTACTACTTTTACGCATTTTGACTTTAACGTTGGTTGGTCCACTAGGCAAGTATTTTCATAAGGATGGTTGTCGTTACACTTTTAGAGTTATGTTTGAGTATGTTAGAGGGTTCTAAGACTTGTATACAAACCTTCACGTTGGTCACTTAGCTTAGTTTTAAGTTTTTCCAAAACTAGCTTCGGGTAAGTTAGGCAGATTTGACATGCTTGGGAAGAATGGCCATAACTATCTTTTTTTTAACTAATTTAGACAAGTGAACATGTTTTAGAAAGCTAAGACATAGAACCACAAATTGTTAGACAAAATTTTGTTCAAATTGTTAATGAAAGAAGGTAAAAATTGAGCTAGAACTTATTGGATTGTAATTGGCCGAGGAATAGGCAATCAATAAGATTGTGTTAAGTGTTTTACTTCATTTTAAAGTTAAGGGATGAGATAGGCATGAAGGGAACTTATTTAAGAGGTATATAAGACCATATTTTCACTGAAGAACAAGGAGAAATAGGATAGACACCCATAGCACCGAAAGAAGAAATAGGAAGAAGCAAGGAGGAGAAAGAAGAAGAAACAAACAAGTCGAGAACAAATCATGCGTTAAGTGATTTTAGTCTCAAATTTAGACTTTATGATTGTCTATAAAGTTGTAGAAGACAAAAAAATCTATTCTGTAGTATATTTACTTTGTTGATTTGATGAAGTATTGAATTCAGGAGGTTCTTTTTATGTTGGCTGTGTGAACTGAGTCTCGGATTTGAGTAGGTTGAAGAAGAAACGACTTTGTGATTTGATTATGTTGAGAGCTAAGTTGATTTTTGGATATGATGTGATGAAGGACAAACAGAGGAGTTCTGTTTTGGTGGTTTCGTTGTTTGGTGATGATATTAAAGTTGGGTAGTTGATTATGTAAGCATGTCGATGGAGTAGTTTGGAAGTATTGCTGGAATCATTGAAAGTGGGTTACTTGGTTGGTTTTAAGTGAGAGTTTGGCTTGAGTAGGGACTACCATGTACTATTTTAAGTATGTTTATGATTCTTTAAGTATAACATGCTTACATAGCATTTGTATGTTCTTAGGAAGTGGACAACCGACGAGCCGAATTGTATAAGGATGTATAAGGTTTACGATATTGTAGGAGGTTAAGGGAGTGGATAATGGGTTCATGAAAGTCATTATTTTTATTTGTTATCTATATTCATTGTTATTTTAAAACTAGAAAGTGAATAAGGTATGCCTTGTATCTTAGAGCTATTCCATTTTATTACCCTGTCATTGATCCTATATTATCTTCTTTCGTTGAAAGAGCTTCACTTGCGATGAACTTATTCTTGGATATAATTCAGATTTCTTCCTATATTATTATCCCATATGGTTATGAGCCTTATACGATGTTCACTTTACCCTTACATTTATGAGGTCTTTGGGACCGTATGTGGTATGCATTAAAGTTTTTGGGTTGTATGCCATGTATCTTGCTCTTTGGGAGTGTCTATGCATGTATGACTTATATTTATGTAGTATTTATGCTTGTGTAGCATTTATGCCTTATGTTGCATTTATGCTTGTGTATCATTTATGGCTTGTGTAATATTTATGCCTTATGTTGTGACATAATACTTGGCTCATAGCTCATATCTCATTTTACATATTCTATATTACGTATTTTATATAAGAGTAAAGAGATTCTTCAATGGCCTGTAGGACGTCTCCACAAGATCCACATACTAGTTATGATATTCCTCCTGATGTTGTTCCTCCACATATAGTTCCTAGTGCTTTACAATGTATATTATTGATCACAATGGACTACATGAGAAAGGCTATAATAGGCTAAGTGTTCAGGGTTGGCAAATAGAGAATGTGATGAGAGCACAATATCCACATCTATTTTATGACATGAGTAAGTGAATTTCGAGGACAAAATTATTTTTAGGGGAGGAGAATTATAAGCCCTCTACCATGTTATACTCGACACTAGCTAAGTTGTTTTCTGATTAACTTATAGAAGTACTACTTTTACGCATTTCGGCTTTAGCGTTGGTTGGTCTACTAGGTGAGTATTTTCATGAGGATGGTTGTCGTTATAACTTCAGAGTTATTTTTTAGTATGTTAGAGGGTTCTAAGACTTGTAGACAAGCCTTCACTTTGGTCACTTAGCTTAGTTTTAAATTTTTCCAAAATTAGCCTCGGGTATGTTAGGCAAATTTGACCTGCTTGGGAAGAATGGCCATAACTTTCTCATTTCTGATCCACTTTAGACAAGTGAACATGTTTTGGAAAACTAAGACATATACCTACAACTTGTTAGATAAAAGTTTGTTCAAATTGGTAATGAACGAAGGTCAAAATTGAGCTAGAATTTATTGGATTGTGATTGGCCAAGGAATAGGCAGCCAATAAGATTGTGTTAAGTGTTTTACTTCATTTTAAAGTAAAGGGACGAGAAAGGCATGGAGGGAACTTATTTAGGAGGTATATAAGACCATATTTTCACTGAAAGATAAGGAGAAATAGGATAGACACACATAGCACCAAAAGAAGAAAGAGGAAGAAGCAAAGAAGAGAAAGAAGAAGAAACAGACAGGTCAAGAAAGAACTATACAGTAAGTGGTCTTAGGCTGGGATTTAGACTTTGTGGTTATCTACAAAGTTGTAGAGGACAGAAAACCCTATTCTGTAGTATATTTATTTTGTTGATTTGATGAAGTATTGAATTCAGGAGGTTCATTTTATGTTGGTTATGTGAACTAAGTCTTGGATTTGAGTAGGTTGAAGGAGAAACGACTTTGTGACTTGATTATGTTGAGAGCTGAGTTGATTTTTGGATATGATGTGATGAAGGATGAACAAAGGAGTCATGTTTTGGTAGTTTCATGTTTTGGTGATGATATTAAAGTAAGGGTGGTTGATTATGTAAGCATATCGATGGAGTAGTTTGGAAGTATTGTTGGAATCATTGAAAGTGGGTTACTTGGTTGGTTTTAAGTGAGAGTTTAGCTTGAGTAGGGACTGCCATGTACTATTTTAAGTATATTTATGATTCTTTAGATATAACATGCTTACATAGCATTTGTATGTTCTTAGGAAGTGGACAACCGACGAGCCGAATCGTATAAGGACGTATAAGGTTTACTATATTGGAGGAGGTTAAGGGAGTGGATAATGGGTTCATAAAAATCATTATTTTTATTTGTTATCTATATTACTTGTTATTTTAAAACTGGAAAGTGAATAAGCTATGCCTTGTATCTTAGAGCTATTCCATTTCATTACCTCGTCATTGATCCTATATTATCTTCTTTTGTTGAAAGAGCTTCACTTGCGATGAACTTATTCTTGGATATAATTCAGATTCCTTCCTATATTATTATCCCATATGATTATGAGCCTTGTACGATGTTCATGTTTACCCTTATGTTTATGAGGTCTTTGGGACCACATATGGTATGCATTAAAGTCTTTGGGGCGTATGCCATGTGTCTTGCTCTTTGGGAGCGTCTATGCTCATATGACTTATATTTATGTGGTATTTATGGTTGTGTAGTATTTATACCTTATGTTGCATTCATGCTTGTGTAGCATTTATGCTTTATGTTGCATTTATGCTTGTGTAGCATTTATGCCTTTTTGTGATGTAATACTTGGCTCATAGCTCATATCTCATGTTCATGTTCTATATTACGTATTTTATATAAGTATATACAATTATTATGTATTATGATTCGTATGATACCAAATATGACCTATGACATTCCTTAACCTCATGACACTTATTATCTACTCACTGAGCTTGTCTTACCATTCTCCCATATTCATTTTCCAAATCCATAGTTGGAGATCTTAGAGAGCTTTCATAGAGTCGCAGAAGCTTGCACACTTGAGGTCGGGCCAACAGATATGTCTTTTTGGATATTTTGGATTTCTAGTGTGTTTGATGTAGTTGATGATGTAGATGGTTGTATAGTTGTGAGTTTTGCGAGCGTGTTTAGTTATTGTATAGGTATGCTAAGGTTTACATTTACGACGTTTGCATGGATTTGATTGACGTTAGTTTTAGTCGAATCCTTGCGCCGGTCATGACCAACAGGTTATGGGTCGTGACAACGTGTCTAATGGCAGGCGACGGATTAAGGTTACAAAAGGGAGGAATGACCAAACAAGGCTGTCTCCGTATTCTTCTATTGTTCGTGACTCCTTCTGTCATGGGAACAGTAGGAAATGGGAATGTGATAATTAGGCATTTGCGTAAGGCTGGGATTTAAGCCTTTAAAGTTTAATTAGTTGGCAAATTACCAGTCTAGTCCCAATTTTTCCAACTTTTTATAATTAAAATCGAGACCAAACCAAAAATCATAATTTTACAATTATAGGGATTAGACCAGACTATTTTAAAATTTGTTCCGGATTGGTCCCTTTTTTAATCCAGTTTGGTCCAGTTTAATGGTTTTCAGCATAGTTCTTAAAAATGACCTGGAGGTCGACCCAGATTTGGGTTTTACCCCAGGTCGAGCGGTGACTAGACATTTTTTCCTTCATATTTTAGTGTAATTACCTAAAATATATATAAATATATAAGTAAATAAGTATTGTAGAGCAAAAAAATTATATATATGCACAAATTTTTGGTCAAATCGTCTGTTTTTTTGTTGATTTGACCGGTTCGACTGGAAATTGACTGGTCAAACCATAGTGTGTTTTTTAAGATAAAAATGACCCAGAATAGGGTCCGAAATGTAGTCTGACCAGTCGAACCTTTGGTTGACCGCGTATTTTAAAACTATGGTTTTCTGTTTGTTTGCTCACCCCTATCCTTGCCAAAGAAAAAAAAATTCCAAAGCCAAGGACGAAAATGTAAAATACCTTCAAAACTAGGGACAAAAAAGTTGATTTCCAAACAAGAGGAACAAAATCATAAATTTTCGTCAACATGAGAAATATTAATCACTAGGATTGAATTCATATATCAACTAATTAAAATTTATTTTGTTACCAGTAGTACCTTTCTTGCAAAGGCTCAGATCTTTATCAAACATAACTCTCTTCAATTTTATGAGTTTATAATTTTTTTATTAGTTATCTATCAATTGACAAGTTTATCAAGTAAACATATCTTAAAGAACTTACTCACTACCATAGAGAGGCAATGTCAAAATAATTTATTTTTCAAATTAAGTCATATTTTGATACTGATAAAAAGATTGGATTCTCAGAGGATGTGCAAATATGAGCATTATTATATACACTTCAAATTATGATAATATTTTTTAAATCATTTTGAATGATACATCATTCACAAAATAAAGATAAAATTAGAAAAAATGATGGTCAAACAAAAAAAATATTATTTATCAAGGGAGGTTTTAATCCTAGGACTGGTAGGTTATGGGCCTAACAATGAAAAAGTAAAAAATAAATAAAAAAGATTTTGCTAGATATTTGTTAGAAAAAGTTATAGTGTCTTGACATAGATAGTGCAATTAAATCATTTAATTTTTTAACATTTCAAGCTTTTATTGATATTTTTGAGGAATTACTAACAAATACTTAAAAATCGATTATTTAAAGATTATTCAATGCACATATTATGTATGTAAAAGATCATTGGAATAAGCATGATATGCATGCAAACAAGCTTTTATTAATATATTCAGGGTATTACTAACAAGTACATAGATCCCCGAAAAAAAACAAGTACATAGATGAAATTGTGAAGAGATATCTTTTAGCATGTAAATATTATGTAAAGGATTAATGGTTTTAGCATAATATGCAATCAAACAAACTTTCATTTATATATTTGGGGTATTACTAATAATTACTTAGATCAAATTATAAACATATTGTCTTGTAACTTATAAATATTGCATACGTGATCACATAGTTTAGCATGATACGGATGCCAAAACTGACTAAGAGTGAAAATTTTCATAGGGCTCGCAATATTGATTCTTTCTAGTTTTTTTAGTCCAAAGTACATCCTAAATTTTTAGGGGAGTGAATTTAATGAAGATTAAAGAGAGAGTGTGTCCATATGAGAATTAACTCTTAGACCATCTAATTATTTTCAAAAAAATTAGATTTGATGGTCTAAGAACTATCAGAAATATTTTGGACTTTTTGGCATACACTAAAATCTTGCCTCTCTCTTCTTATTGTTTTATTTTTCTTTTCTCTCTCTTCCCTTTTCTCTTCTTCCTGGACTCTCCAAATTTCCTTTCTCCCTCTCTTCACTTTTACCTTTTATTTTCCCTTTCCACTCCCCTTTCCGCTATTCCCTTTTCCAAAAACCTTACCTCCTTCCTCCTTCGACATCCTCCTCCCAACTAGCAGTCAAGGCCCTCTTCAATAATCATTGACAACCTCCTCCTCCTAACCAGCGGTTAGGGCTATCCCTAAGAGCTAGGGTTTCTCCTCGTCCACCGATCTACCCTTAAGTGGCTCCTCTTCTTCCCCAACTCCTCCTATTGAGTCTAGCCTTGTTAGAGCAGTGATGACTCCCTCATCCAGGCCCTTGAGTGGCTCACCTACCCTATTTCCAACATTAAACCCCTCTCATAGATGGCCCTTGTAAGCCCTTTACCACGTTAACTTTTAAGTGTCACTAACTAAGTTGAGGTTAATATATAGAAGTGCTTTATGTATATCGGCTTTAACGTTGGTTGGTCCACTATGCAAGTACTTTTATGAGAAAGGTTATTGCTACAACTTTAGAGTGATGCTTAAGCATGTTAGAGTGTTCTAAGATCTTTGGATAAGCCTTCACTTTGGTCACTTAGTTCATTTTTAAATTTTTCCAAAATTAGCCTCGGGTAAGTGGACAGATTTGAGCTGCTTGGGAATAATGGCCATAACTTTCTCATTTTTGATCCAAATAGGACAAGTGAATATATTTTAGAAAGCTAAGGCATAGACCTACAATTTGGTAGACAAAAGTTTATTCAGATTGGTAGCAGAAAGAGGTAAAAATTGATCTTGAAGTTGCTAGATTGTGACTGGATAAGAGATAAGCAGCCAATCAGGAAGAGTTAATTTTTTTCCTTTTTGACTTAAGGGACGAGATAGGCATGAAGGAAAGTCATCCAGAAGCTTTATAAAACCCTACGCTTACCCTAGGACAAGGCAAACTGACTAGAAACACTCAGATCAAAAATAAGAAAGAGAAAGAAGCAAGGAGGAGAAAGAAGAAGAAACAGACAGGTCTAGGAACAATTATGCGGTAAGTGGTCTTAGGCTAGGATTTGGACTTTGTGGATGTTGACAAAGATGTAGAGGACAAAAAATCATATTATGTAGTATATTTACTTTGTTGATTTGGAGAAGTAATGAATCTAGGAAAGATGTTTTACTCTGGCCAAGTTGCTGAGCTCTCAGATTTGAGTAGCTGTATGAAAAACAACCTTGTGAGTTGGTTTTGTTGAGTTTGGATGTGACCTTTGGATATGTTGTGATGAAGGATAAATAGAAGAGTCATGTTTTAGTAGTTTAGTGGGTTTTCGATGATGTAAGAGTAAAGGGTGGTTGATTATGTAAGCATGTTGATGAATATGTTGGAAGTGTTGATGGAATTGTTGGAAGTGAGTTAGTTGATTGATTTCAAGTGAGAGTTGGTATGTGTAGGGGCTGTCATGTACTATCTTAAGCATGTTTATGTTTCTTTAAGTATAGCATAGTTACATAGTGTTTGTATGTTATTAGGAAGTGGACAATCGACAAGCTAAATCGTATAAGGATGTATAAAGTTTACAATCTTGGAGGAGGTTAAGGTGAGTGGATAATGGGTTCATGAAAACCATTATTTTCATTTACTATATATATTCTTTGTTATTTTAAAACTGGAAAGTAAATAAGCTATGCCTTGTATCTTAGAGCTACTTCATTGATTACCCCGTCATTGATCCTATTTCATCAAAAGATCTTCTTTTGCAATCTTATTCCTTGATATGGTTCGTAATTATTCCTATCATTATCCTATATGGTTATGAGCCTTGTACGATGTTCACATTTATCCTTATGTTTATGAGGTCTTTGGGACTGCATGTAGTATGCATTAAGCCTTTGGGGCATATACTATGTGTCCTGCTCTTTGGGAGCGTCTATGCGCATATGACTTATGTTTATGTGGTAGTTATGCTTGTGTAGCATTTATGCCTTATGTTGTATTTATGCTTGTGTAGCATTTATGCCTTATGTTATGACGTAATACTTGGCTTATGACTCATATCTCATAGCTCTTATGTTCCATATTATGTATTTTACGACCAAATATAATTATACATATGATTACGTACTATATCAAATATAACCCATTGACATCTATTAACCTCATAATACTTATTATCGACTCAATAAGCTTGTCTCACCATTCTTCCTTATTCATTTTCCAGATCATTAGTTGGATATCTTAGAGAGCTTTCGTAGAGTCGCGGAAGCTTACTTACTGAGGTCGGGCCAACAAAGATGTCTTTTGGATGTTTTGGACTTTTAGTGTATATGACGTGGTTGATGTTGTAGATGTTATATAGTGGTGTGTTTACGAGAATGTTTAGTTGTTGTATAGATATGATATAGCATGTTTATGTTTATGAGGCTTGCAGGGATTCGATTGACATTAGTTTTAGTCGAATCCTTACGCCGATCATGACCAACAGGTTACAGGTCGTGACAGCCCTCCCCTGATTTCTTCAATCACGGTAATTAGGATTTTTAATTGATATTAATGATTCAATTATGAGGATTTTTTAGTTTTGCTTGTATGTGACACTAGTTTGACATATATGTGATACTAAGTTGTGTTATATGTGATACTAGTTTATATTGTAAGTGATACTAGTTTATCTTATATGTAACATTATTTTAACTTGTATTTAATACTGATTTGTGTTGTATGTGACACTAATTTGACTTGTATATGATATTAGTTTATTTTGTATGTGATATTGATTTGACTTGTATGTGATATTGGTTTGTGTTTAGTGTGATACTGATTTGTCTTATATGTGATACTAATTTTTGTTGTATATGACACTAGTTTAGCTTGTTTGTGATACTGGTTTTTGTTGTATGTGATATTGGTTTTTGTTTTATGTACTATTAGTTTGACTTGTATGTGATACT
>SOPF01026729.1:15605-40574 GCA_012979155.1 Hypericum perforatum | reverse complement strand
GTAAAGAAATTTGTTTTTTAAATCCGTAAAATTTTATTGATGCTATTATACATACGTGGGTGGGCCTCGTCAAAACTTATTAAAATCTAGTGGGATAAACATCGTCGCAATAAAAAAGTACCTGATGACATTGCATAGTACCAGTGTGCTTATTCAATCAATATATACCACCAAGCACTTGCACTTCAATTTTTTTGAAACACTTGTTTTGAAAGTAAATTAAAATCTGTTTGATTAAGGCATACCTTATTCACAGGTCTCAGGTTAGAATTTTAAAATTCATTATTATCACAACTTGTTAGATTAATTCATTGGAGCGAAACTGAATTAACCACTTAGTGATTTCTGACATTGTGCTCGGGCTGTCCCATTCCTCCGGATTTGGGTCTACGCCCAATAAAGCATATTAATGTTCAACCGACTTGTAAATTTGGACCGGGTTCAAAATCCTAAAATTTGATTGGATAATCTGGGTTGAAAAAGCAGAATTTAATATATATCAGAACAAATTTATCGCGTAACATATTTCTATTGTTGTTAAATGATCTCCTACATCATAAAAAAAAAGTTAATTACATACAAATTTTAGCCAAATATATTTTTAAGCTTAGTTTGCGAGAATATACAAGAGAATCTTTCGTGGAAAGACCTCAACAATATAATTTATTAACGGGATTGTATAGTAAGGTAGTTTGGCTAAATAATTTGCGGTGTTAATGAGATTATGTATTTATATAGATGTCTTGTAAAAATTATTATTTTATCAATTTATTAAAATTACTAATTTATGTACAAGCCCAAGTTGCAACCAGAAAAAAATATATATTTATAAAATGTTAATTTATGATGGGTTAACTATAGTTAGGTTTAGATTTAGACAAAATTGGCACCCACTAATTGAACAATAAATGATGGTTCTTGTGACGTCTAGGAAATTACAACTAGCTATAGATTTTTTTTTTGGTCAGGCAACTAGCTATAGATTGACTATATATACTTAGGACCCTTAAAGGTATTCGAGAGATACTAATAATTTAATAGATATCTAGTCATCAACCCAAATCAATCATTACATCTAACAAAACTCAATCATTTATTAGAAGTTAAAACGTGTCTGCCAACACTAGCGAGAGCCAAGTAAAACCAGAGATTATTAGTTTAGCAGTGTTCAGTTGGCAAATTGTGATTGTTTTCTGATATATTAAAATGAAAAAGGAAAAATGGAATTCCGTCGCCCTCATCCACGCGCTTTATTACAGGCAATAATTTAATAGGGAAGAGGTCCCTAATTATCCGGAGCGGATAAGGTCCCACGTCAGCCTTGCCTAAGCCCGCCACGCCTCGTCATCTCTCATCCACAGCGCGTGATCCACACGCCACTTTCACTTCCAATTCCATCCATTAACTAATTCCAAGATAAAGGTCATTTAAACACACAAAACCAAACGGTTCCGTAGAGATAAAACATTTTCAATCGCTGTATTTAATGGTAGTGATTATTAGATAATTATTTTGTAGTTAATTTCTCTGATAAATTTTATTAAATAAATAAGTAATTTAGATATGGATAAAATTACCCTATCCACGTCCTCTCAAATCCAAATTCCCAACCCAGGGGTTAAAAGAAGATAAATAACGGATAAAGTAGATCTGTTGTTTGTATTTTTCAATGTGATCACTCCATATGCACAGGTTTTCCATTTGGTGCCATTACTTCCAAAGATCGCCTCATTATTCTACAAGAACAAATTGAAATATACACATGGTTATTTCGCCATGGATGTGTTATTCGTCGAAATCATAGATTAAACCCAGAATTTTAAAAATGATTTTATTATGAGATGATCGAAAGGTCTGACTTGAAATCAGTGAAAAGATTTGAGCATCTTATCCTTAAGATATTCAAAAAAAAAATAGTCTAGCTATTTTAACTAAGTAAAGAACTTGTCATTGTCTCAGTTGTGTCATCCGAAATTCTAAGAAAGTCGGAATAAGAAAATACTTAACATTGATGGTTACTAGTCATTACAACCCCTTGTAATAAATTATTCTAGTTTATCATACGTCTCAAACTTTAACGTCCTAAAATATAACCATGCTAAACACCATAGAGATAAATCTATCATTCTAAGTGGTCCGACACAGCTCGACCAAAAAGTATTTGACTCGAATCGAAAATAATTCGATCATAGGAGATCAAAATGCAATATGACAACCCACCAGCCAACCGCGTCCATATGTATCTCTCTCTCTTCTTACCTTTCCCACCTGATAAGTGATAACCTCTCCTCTTCCTTCCTTCTTCTTCCTTCTTCTTCTTCCCCTCTCTCCCATCGCCACCTAAAACCAAACAAACAAACAAACAAAACCCAGTCTTTCTCCCATCTTCATCCTCCCCTCTCTCTCCCCCTATAAGGACCATCCACATGTATTCTCCAAATCAAGCAACGACCCATTAAACACCAACCAAGCGTCTCCAAAACCCACCTTCCTAATTCCCGAAAATTCGCTGAGAAGAGAGAAAGAGAAGATGATGAGGCAGCAGCAGCAAAGCCAGGGCCAGGACCATCAGTCGCGGGTTCTCTATGAGATTTCGGCTCTGGTGCTTAACCTGCTCCGGTCTCCGGTTCCGTTCTCCGACGACGATAGGGCGCCGGCGCCGAGGAGGAGGTCTCCGGCGGCTGGGCAGATGACGGCGGCGGGGTTCGCTTCTCTGATGCTGGGGGTTTCCTTGGCTCTGATGCTTTGTGGATCGGTGACGTTCTTTATAGGGTTTCTTCTGATGCCGTGGGTTCTGGGTCTCGTTATGTTGTTCTACGTCGCCGGGATCGTCTCCACCATCTCCATCGTCGGCCGTTCGATCCTCTGTTACGCTCTCGCCCCTCCTCCTCCCCCTCGCAAGGACATTCCTGGTATTTCATCCCACCTGATTCCCTCCATTTGTTTGGTTTTTCTTGTTTGCTTCGATTTTTCGGGTGTGTGGCCTTGTTTTTGGGAGTGGATGCGATCTTGTTTGGTAGAATTGTGGCGTGCAAGTTCAACGGATGATCGCCTTCTAGGCCGAGCTTGAGCCCGAAATGGTGAGAGGTGGGAGATTTGGGATTGTGCGTTAGGATTACATGGTTGATGGTTCAAAGCGTGTAGATGTGAAAGGGTGAACTAACCAGGTTAGAATGGTATGCTATTGTCCTCTCCTGCCCTAAACGAACAGATCGAAGATTGTTGGAAATCTGCTGTTGTAGATGTCAGGTTTAATTCTTGTGTCAGCGCCCTGCACAATTGTGGCCATTTCTCTTGGAGTCAGTTACCGCCTTATAAAGGCTTTGGATGTGCTGATTTAATATGTTGGTCTTCCTCGTTCTTTGGTCAAGTTTTTTGATTGTTTTGAAGGAGCGGGAGCCTGTGCGTGTCATTTATTGTGATTACCACAAGCAAATTTGATGTGCTTTCTCTTGCTAGAATTTAAGAAACAAGAATGGTTATAATGAGGAATTTTCGGACTTTATTACTTGTATAAGTTATAGGCTAATTCATAATGACCTCTTAGATTTCTGTTTTTGGTTTTCACCTGCAACTCCTAGCATTAAAAGGGCATCGCATACTTGTGGCTATAGTATTACTAGATGTTATTTCGATTTCTATCTTCTGTCAAAATAGCACTGGATAGACGATGTGGCTTATTTTTTAGTTTTTTTTAAATGATTGTGCGAGGGGTTGCTTTATATTTCAGTCTCTGCGTCGAGATCCTCTCAATCTCAATAGGCAGTGTGACATCTGGTCGGCGACTTTGCTTTGCTTGCTATGTCCTGTCATGTAGAGAGATCGAGGCAAGCGTTGAAGCTTTGGCTATATTCACGATTTGCCACACTTGATCTATGTAGCTAGTTGTTCTTGTAGAATGTAGTGAGATTTGAATTACATCATGAGATGCTGTTTCAAGGATGTTTGTTGATTTCATTCTGTCCTTGGTTGCAACTCACAGATGTGAGGATTTTATACGGTCTAATGAATGCTAGGAGCGTTGTGCTTGAATAAATTTACAGTTGATGTAAAGCTTCTGCACAGAAACTACGGGAGCGTGTTAGGCTTGTATGTGCGATGGTTGGTCATTCCGTTTCTGTTCCTGTTTTTGTTGGAGTGTATAGATTCATTTTTGCTTATTTCGTTGTCTGATCTCTCTACAGCATGGAAGATATTGTGAAGTGGGCTTGGTTTGAAGAGGTGAATTTTACATCGCTGGATGAGCAGCAGCAATTTTACTCTCCCTGGATGTGCTGCCCAGAGTACAGTCATACGGGAATGTGAAAAATCACCCGCAGCCATTGAACACCATTTGAGCAGGAATTGTTGATATCGGTTTTTTCCTGAAGGCCAGAAGATGATGTGGATACGGTGGCTTCTATATAAAAAGAAGATAGTTTATTGTTGGGAGGTTTCACAGACTAATTTTGTGTTGCGTCTACGTTTGAAGAAGACTGGGATAGCTGTCTGTGTCCCAGTTTCTAATGGGCTGTGTTAACTTGGTAGCATTGATAAATCTGCATTTACCAGATCATGATGATTTACCAATTCGACATAATACCCCCCCTGTATATTTGATTTGCCTCATACCAAGTGCATTCTCCTCTTTTCTCGATCCATTTTTGGATGTTGCGTATGACTGACTAATCTGGTTCTAGACAGGTGGTATTTTTGAAATATGGCAACAATAATTCGAATTACGAATTTTTTGATTAAGTACAGATCAATACGCTCATGAGTTAATTTAAGTAGTGGTTGATATTCATTTTATTATTTTATTCTATATTGAAGACATGGTTTGATTGGTAAGTGGGTGTGGGGTAGCTTGCAAGCATTGTCTTCCAAGAAGTTAGGTGAACATAGTGGCTCAAATGTCCACGGAAGTGCCTCGTTTTTCTAGCGTGCCGTGTAAAAGAGCAAAATCGTGCAGATATGTTAATGATTGCTGCTAGTCAATGGCCATGTTACCAATTGAAACGTGGGAAGAAAATAGGTTGGGAAAAGAATTCGTAAGAATTTAATGACAATTTAGATTTTTTTTGGTGTTAATGTATTCGCAAATTCAATGTTAAAATTTTTTTTTTTTACAAAATTGTTGTTCATGTGACAAAATAATTTTTTCTCATGTATTGGTACAAGTACACAGATTTTTAGTCTGTATAACCAGTACACAAAAAAATATTCGTATCAATACACAAACTTTTTATCCAGTAAAAATACGGAATTTTCATAGGTCTCACCAGTAAACTAATACACTGATTTTTCATCAGTGTATTGGTTGACGCAACACACAGATAAAAATTTTGTGTATTGGCTAAACACGGATATTTAATCCATGTTCGTGGATAATAGAGCCGAAACACCCTTCAATCTTCCCTTGCGATGCTTTATTAGCCCCGAAGGTGCACAAACGTGCAAAAATATAAGTATATTATTATTATAAGTATATTTTATATGTGAATTCAATTCACAATTGGACGAGAGATGTTGATGATCAGCAGACTTCCAGGCAATCACATGTATGAGATTGAGTTTGTGAATTAATTACCCAAGAACTAAAATTTGCTACGTTTTTCATTACGGAGCTTCCCGTCAGAGTTATCTGTACCCCATTTTTTACACTTCAAAGCATAAATTTCTCCTCTACTTTTTTTGGACAATGTACTCACGCTCTTATTTCATCAATATTCCTCATAGCATTTTTTTTGCTAGTCCAAATCATACTCCAACAAATCAAAATTATTTCCTCTTGTTTGATCATTCTCCTAGTCGTACCACCATCATTATAATTATAATCATCACTAGAAAATTGAGTCTCTTGAACGGGGACACGATCAGAGACATTGTCCGTTCGCTTCTCCACAATGATATCCAACACTTTTTGTCTTAAAAAGTTGAACATGAATTCAACTATGTTCTTAACATCCTCTTTATTCCCAATCGTGTACTGGCCAAATCTTCCATCTCCACAAGGACATTTAAATATCATTCGACAGATATCTTCATCCTCACGAACTCCAATCTTGTCATTTATTTTTTCTCAATAAGCATCACATGTTAATTTATCTTCGTGATATTTCAACCTTGTTACTCTTTCACCGTGGTAATCAAAATCGATTTGACTATTGTTGTAAATTACTCCATCATATTTAACCTTTATTCTTATAATCTGCGCCTCCATACTCTACAATATATATATAATATATAAAATGCAAAAATATTAATATTTAGATAAAATAATATATATTTGTTATGTTATCAGTTTGACCAACCAGAGTGGTCTAACCAAATTGTCTAGTCTGACCAATCTAATTATACCAACTAATCTGACTAGTCTGACCAATCCAAATAGGCCAACTAGTCTGACTAGTTTGACCACACAAACCAGTTCGATTGTTAATATAATCTAACCATCTTGATAAGTTTGAGCGGCCCGACTAATTCAACTTGTAAAATTCAATTCGACATATCCAGCAAAATTAACCATCATACATAAGATTATTAAAAATTATTTTTATTAAGTGAACTAACATTTTATATAACTAAATTAGTTAATTATACCCTAACTAAAATTAACTAAAATACAACAATTAACAACTAATATTTACATAACAACGTTACTATTCGACAAATATCTAATTACACAATCCAACATTACAACTAAAAACTAATATTTTAAATTAGCTAAGTTATTAATCGAACAACATAAGCTAAGTATCTATAATTAACTGGTACGCCCCTCATTAATTTCGTCTTGGTCGTGACTGCTAGGTCCGACCGTTGGTTGTGTTTGTGTCAATTGATTTTAAAATCGTTTGGTTGAATTTGTCGTCCTTTGGGAGAATAGGTATAACTTTTTCGTGTGGACCCCGATTTGGATGATTCCAAATAGTGTTTGTCTGCGACACGATTACGTACGACTTTATTGTTATGTATTTTGTGATTTGAGTTAGTGTTTCGGGGTTTTTGGATGAGTTTTAGGAGGGTTACGATTGATAGGCTTAGTTCATCGCATTTTGGTAGAAAAATCATAACTTTTGCTTACGAACTCCGAATCAAGCAATTCCAAGACGAGTAGAACCTTAAGATCTAGATCCATAACTTTGCTGATTTGAGTATTGCAAAATTTAGATTTTTGGACCCAACGTACGCTGGCCTAGCCCAGCGGATGCTGGGGGGGTTTCAAGGGGGATTCCAGCGGACGCTGGGGAGGGCCAGCAGATGCTGGGCTGCACACTTTTTTTAAAAATTCATAACTTCTTCATATAACCTCCGATTTGAGTGATTCTAATTTGAGGAGGTTTGTAACACCCAAAACTATGATTTGGTTAAATTAATTTTGACATTTGAGGACTTATGAGTTGTGAGTGCTCGTGTATAGATTCGATTTTCATCAATGTCGAGAGATTTTACCATTGGTGATCAATGTGACTTTTTATAGATTGTAATATGATTTAAGGGCTTATTTGATCTTAAGTAGAAGTTTAGGTGTGACTTTGGAAGATTTAAGAAGTCGAGGACCAAAAGAAGAAAAAAACCAACTTGCTTATGGAAACACTTTCCATTTATGGAAAGTCTTGGATTAAAATATCTTGGGAGGCTTGAGTGAGTCATTAGTCATCCATTTGAAAGAAAAAGAGATAGAGAGAGAGGTGTGAGAAGAAGAAGAAGGGAGAAAAGGAGAAAATAAGAGAAGATCTTGGATTTGGAGTTTGGTAAGTGAGTTTTGGATTAAGTTTTATTAGAAATTAGTTTAGATCTTTTGATTACCTTTAAGTTGATATTGAGTTTGGTAATTTTGGTGAACTTTTGACTTGGGCTAGATGAAGGACATGTTGTGTTTTTGAGGTTTGGATGATGATATGAGGGGTTATGATGATATAAGTTATTGATCTAGGCTTTGATGATGGTTTAGAGGAGTGTTATGCATATTTTGAGAAACTTATGAGAGAGGTTGATATTAAGGGCTTAGGTAGGAATTTTTCTCATGTTGTTAAACTTGAGGAGGTTTGGTGGGAGTTATGAAGGTATAGGTTTATGAGTTATGCTTGAGGTTTAGACTAGAGAACTATTGTGCTTATTTTAGGAACTTTGTGTAGAAAATCACATTAGGGACTTTAGTGTAGATTTTTCCCTTTCTTTGTGTTTGGAGGAGGTTATTGATGAGAGAGTTGTCTCTTTTGATTTAGTTGATCATCTTGTGGAGTCCGAATAATGAGGGACATGAAGTAGCGTATGGATCATTTTTAGGAGCTTTTGCGTAACTCGGTATAAGGTAGGGTGATATTATCCCTAACATCTGTTTTGGCTAACATTGTTTGTTAGAAACTTATGACTTTGTTTTGATATGATGGTTATGTGATGATGTGATGAATTGTGAATGTGAGTCTTTGATTTGTGTGATTTGGTGATTTATGGTTATGTATGATTTTGAAAAAATATGAGTTTATGGGATTATGAGATTATGTTTTGGAAATTATGAATATGTGTGGTATATGTGTGTTGATTTGTGTGAGAGCAGACGATGAGGTCTACCCGTGCCAATCGGGGATGTTGGCACATGTGTACATGTTTTTGGGGATACATTAGATATATTATGATTATGATATGGCCGGTGGAGTTTGAATATGAAAAACACTATAAGATATGGTATCCCAGTATTGTGAGAGGGAGTGACAAGATCTAGACCTGTCCGAAGTTCATCCATGTTTTGGCATTCGCGATGTCACCTTCGAGTCAGAACGTATCTATTTATATGAATTATGAGTTCGTTAGTGTTTATGTTAAATTACTTGTGATGTGCTAATTGTTATTTTGGCAACACTTGTCGATGCATGATTTGAGTCATTGCATGTGGTTAGTTAGTTAATTATAGGTTAGTTTTAATATCTCGTGCTAAGTTCTTCCAAGTACTTACCCCCTTCCTCCACAGGTGACGAAAGTTAGGATCTGTTTGTTATCCGAAGAGTTTTGCATGTTTAATCGTTTGAACCCGTCGTCTTCTTCTCGGGTTTTTGAAGTCTTCGGATGGTATCTTCTTTGTGATCTTAGTAGTCGCTCCATTGTACATTTGTAGGACCTTTTGAATAATACTTGACTTATGTAACCAAATGCTTGATATGTAATAAATATCTATTATGGTTTACACTTCTACATTTCGATTTTGGTTCGTTTGAGGCTGGTTGGGTTGCAGCTCATCAGTTTGGTGAGCGTGACCCAACGCCGAGTCAGCGATCCCAATTTGGGTCGTGACATTAACAGATAAGATATAATGATTATGATGACGAGTTAGAGAAATATTTACTTGCTTAGTTGGGTTTGTCTTCGCTATACAAAATTTTATTTTTCTTCTCTGTTTCCTTTTTAGTTTCTTCTCAAGGAAGTGCTATAGACTGCATGGGACATCAAAAAATGGATTACAAATTCGTATATTGGGTGGACAGATTGACAAAAAATCTAGGATACTCGGACGTGCTTATCTAACACAATACACAAATTTTTTTATCTATGTGTTGCATTAACCAATATACCAATTAAAAATTCGTGTATCAGTCTACTGGTCAAACCCTGATCAGTACACGGATTTTTAATCCATGTGTTGACTAGTACACAGATAAAAAAATTCGTATATTAGTTACAAATTTCTTTCGTATACTGGTTATACATAATAAAAATTTGTATATTAGTCTGTTTTTGCAACATGGACACCAGATTCGCAAAAGAAGTTTTTTAACACCAATTCGCAAACATCCATGCACAATAGATAAAAAAAAATGAACTCACAATTTTGGACTAATCATTCCATATTTGTCATTTCCTATTCTTAGCAGTCCATATACAGCATAAAACAACCAGCAGTTACCATGGATCGTTTTCTAGTTGCAGATTGGCAGTGTACAGAGTGGTATAATACACGTTTATTGATAGGGACTTTGAAATTAAATAGCACTTACCGAAGCCACGGATTCGGCAGTGCAAGTTTAACAATCAGAGTCGGAAAGTTCGAGTACACAAAATTCCAACGAAAATGAGAAAAGCATAAAAAATACGCAGACGCTTGGTTGAGTTCTCGCTGTCATTTTCTAGTGTTCCGGAAACAGTCAGGCAGGCTCTTCTCAAGTTCGTCCCTGAAAATGCAGCAGTCTCTCCCCGGAGCCTTCGTCGTCTTCCTTTCGTTGCAGGAGGCACCGAAAACATATGCCACAACTGCAACTGCAACAGCCATCGCCCCAACTATAACTCCTACTGCTACTGCCACAGCCACAGCAGCGACTTTGAGCGCTTCGTTTGTCTCGCGCTCGGCGGCTTCTGTATCCAGCTTCACATTGCTTTTGTTCTTCACGTCCATGCTTTGAGCAACACCCATTTGCCGGTTCAACACATAAGCAAACCTAATTCCTAACGTGGGTTTCTTCAATATGAATTCCAGACGTGGGAGTTATGTAGGAAGGGGGCAGGAAGGAACCAGAAGGGTTGAGGGCCTCATAAATGTGGGTTGGCTTGGTGGTGAAGTTTGAGTCAACAGAGAGTCTGTAGTGTTAATTACGAAGCATTAAATCTGTGTTGGTTTTCGATGAGACTGATCTGAAAATTACCAAGGGGACACAAACTAGGGGGAGAATTGAATGGAACAAACATCGAATTCCGAGTAACGGTATTTCCAAGAATTGAAGTCTACTGCAAAGGAGGAATTCATATCCAAACTTTAAGAATATAAATGATATTTGGAGGGTGCAGCTAGACTTGGACATGCTTGACTCCAGTTGGGTTATCTCCGTGGCTTCTTCAGGTCTGGTAGCGTCCATGAAGCTGTCTTGGATATGCCATTTTAGTGTCCTTCGCTTCTTCTGGATAAATCATTTTTTGGGTATTGTTTCTACTTTGCTTGCCATATTTTTCGTAAACATATTTCTACTGTTTACTTGCTTCCTAATTGATCATATATAATTTTGAGTATCTGACCAGAAACATTTAAGTCACATCATTTACACAACTACGATACATCGGTTACACTGCAAATGCATTTTTTTTACACGACTAAGGCACATTAGTTAAACTAATTTGACATTTCTTTTACACATTCGTTTGGTTATAAAAATAGGCCAAACAAGTTTTGTGTTTCGATTTTTTCTCTTTCTTTTTAATTGGATTTATCTATTTCAGATTTTGTTGTTTTTGTTATGTTTACTAGTGTTTTTTATAGTGACAATTATATATTTCGCAATTAAGACTATTTACTTGCATCAATTTTTTCAACACTTCAATGCTCGGGTTGTTACTAGCTAGTTCTAATTTGATACAAATTTATATTTTTGGGAATTTTTTGGAATGTTTTCCCATTCATTAGTAGGTTTAAAGTCTGCACGACCTATTACGCTCTTCAAAAAGTATTTGTAACTAATTATGTACGTAATTTTGACATAATAATAGAAATCTGCAAATGGGCAGTTTGATGTTTACTCGTAGTTCTAGAAATATTGCATATTGTTACATGCGGATAAATTTGTTTTCTTTGGTAACTTGGGCTCTCATTTGAGTGCATATCATATACATTCAAATGCTTAAGAAGTTACGTTCATGATACGATATTCTGGTTAGGGAAAATTACCCTCAGGCCCCTCGGGTTTGCGAAAATTCGTGTTTTAGCCCCCCTATTTTTTTTTATTATCATTCAACCCCTGAATCTTGTCAAAAGTATATAATTTAGCCCCTGTCGCCGGAATCCGGCGATTTCTCCGGCGAAATGGCACCTAAGATTACTAAAATACCTTTTTCCTTTAAAAAGTAAAACAATAAATTGAAACACAATCGTAATTCGTATTGAGCTGAAATTTTTCATGAAGCATCCTAAAAATATACAAGATTTACGTAAAATATTTCAGAAATTTTTGAGGTACAAAAGTATTTTTTTTATTTTCCAACATGCCAAAATTTTGTAAAATCATGTAAAATAGAAAATTTGTTTAATTGGGCTGAAACTTGTTCCATGTGTCTTTTAGCATATTTAATGAATTTAGGAATCAAAAAGTCTGGATTCTCATGAGCCAATTTTGAAAAAGTCTGCGGATACCAAAAATATAGAGTTTTAATTTATTTTTTTACTAAAGATGGAGTCTTTAGTAAAGATGATAAAGGACACATAGAACAAGTTTTAGGTCCTAAATTCACTAAATATGCTTCAGAACACATAGGACAAGTTTCAGCTCAATTAGACAATTTTTTTATTTTATATGATTTTACAACATTTTGGCACGTTGGAAAATAAAAACAAAATACTTCTGTGTCTCCAAAATTTCTGAAATATTTTACGTAAATCATGTATATTTTTAGGATGCATCATGAAAAATTTTAGCTCAATACGAATTATTATTGTATTTCAATTTATTTTTTTACTTTTTAAAGGAAAAGGGTATTTTAGTAATCTTAGGTGCCATTTGGCCGGAGAAATCGCCGGATTCCGGCGACAGGGGCTAAATTATACACTTTTGACAAGATTCAAGGGTTGAATGATAATAAAAAAAAATAGGGGGGCTAAAACACGAATTTTCGTAAACCCGAGAGGCCTGAGGGTAATTTTCCCTTCTGGTTATTAATCGATCTTCGCACGTCATCTTTCTGTTTTGGATGCTGAATCCTATAACTTCTTATCCACCATTCGTTATCATTAATGCCACTCTTAGGATTGATTTTCATTTTCTGTTTGTATCTTCGTACTATTTTTTTTTATTTCTCCGGAAAACTAACTTAAGTATCCTGTGATTTTGCAATATCAAAAAAAGTGTGGTTTTGTTCTTTCTAAATTCAGCTTATGTGGTTTATTTTCTAAGATATGTACGAGTTTTGCGCACCTCCGTTAGTTGAAGGTGATTTACGAGAACCTCTAGGACGCGGTCCATAACTAGATTTGTCGTGAGATCGAGATTGTCCTTGTTGTGGACCACTCGAATGCAGTGTGGTTCTCGAAGTTCCTAAACTGCTCCTTGTGGCTCTCCCCTATTCGTCAGACAGCGAAGATAGTACCGTCTTCCAGAAGTGCCTTGTACATTACGCTTGATCCCGTCGCCCCAAATATATAAGCTGAGGCTTTGAGCAGCATCTCCAACTCCAGCTCCTTTGCTCCGTCTATTGTCAACAGCATCCCTCTGGTGACCGTTCCAGCGAGGCATTATTAGAAAGGTTTAGGAACTAGAGGCTGAGAAAGGAATCCTGTAGTCGGCTGGTGTGGGAGTTATTGGAGAGGTATTAATTTAGTAATTTGTCATTGTCACATAATGTAACAAATTGCATCATTCAGGCTGACATGGCATCGACATGGACAACCATATAACAAATGGCATCATTCGGGCTGACATGACATCGACGTGGACAACCATATGGCAAAGCACTAACCCAGACTACCTGGATTTTTTACATATCCGAGAAAGTAAATCACAAGGATTGGATTTGAAAAAAAATTACACGTTTTTTTAAACCATCAAACCACATAGTACTTAAGCGTACTTTTTCTTATTTTCTTAATATTGCAACCTAATTTAAGCTATACGTCATTCTTCTAAAAAAAAGGACCTTCCAAATATGATTGGTAAGTCAATCTTTTAACTAAATTCATAATCCAACATTATTATTAATTTTTTTCAAACGATTTGTAAGATTTTAATTTAATAATTTCTCAAGAAGATTTTTGCAACTCAAAAGAGAACATGACAAATGTCCGAAATGTGAAAAATCTTGTTCGTTACCAAACTTTATTAAATAATAAATATCCAAAATAACCAAAACATCAACTTTAAAAATAGACATTCAAAAATACTTCGATTCCTATTTACTGAAAATAAAAAAACGAATGCATATACATCTCCTCTATAACTTCTACTCCTGATCTGTTATCTCCGAATAAGAAAATACATATGAAGACACTCGCCGTAAATCATAAATTCAGTAAGCAAATTACACAAAAAAGAAAAAAAGAACTTACACCACAGCATCCTAACTCAAAAGTACAAATAATCATATTACATTCACTTAACGGGGTTCCAGAGTTCATAAACTCATAATAGAATTTTTGTGGTCCATTGATAAATACTCTCCTTTTATCATAAGTGCCTAATAAGTAGAAGTATCACTCTCACGAGCTCAGATAGCCTCTGTATTTTTCTGTCTATTTGATTGCACATTCCTCTGATTACCTGATAGTCCCTTAAGCGATATGTGTGAATCAAGATCCTTTTGCTCATTCTCTCCATCTTTTACGAATAAAACTCATAAATTATTATTCAATATATATAGATCAGACATACGGGAAGAGAATAGCTTACCTAATCTCTCTAGCAAACTTTTCAAAGCTTCAGCTGCTACTACATAGATCTTTTTTATATGATCATCTTTTTCATCTTCACAAAAAAAAATATTTTGTGAGAATCTTTGAGAGGTAGAAGAAAAAGGGCAATCAACCTCTTTTAAAGCCTTTTTATGACCCAAAACCTAGTTTCATTGTAGGACTGCTAAGGTTTGAAACAAATTGCTAAAAACTCTTCTATGATATTAAGATATATTAAAATGCCTCCTTTAAAATTTAATAATTTAACACTTACAAGGATACAAACTATCATTTGTACTAATGAATTTCGTCTATGAAAGAGGAGTCATAACTTAAAGTAACTTGTGTACCTACAAATGATTTGACGGGCCTCACTCACCGCGACATGCAGGGGCAGAGACATAATTTTATCGGAATAAGGGCGATACATAAATATCTAATTTTTTTAATGTTTAATTTCAATTTATAGATAGATTATTTTTTTAATGGGTCAATACTATATTTTAATGGGTATATATACTAAATTATATCTTAAATTATCAAATAAAAAAATTAAGTGGGTCAATTCATCCCACTCATACCATGTACCTCCGCCCCTGGTGACATGTACACATTTAGATGCTATTAGACTATTCATAGGAATGAAACTCGTTTCTACTTTTTTCTCTCATCTATATCAGTTCGTGATCTTTAGATTTAGTTCTCTCATAGTAGAGATCTAACTATAATAATTGTTCACCAATTCTACGCCAGCTCTATTTTTTTAAATATAGCTATTGTGTCAACTTGGATATAATTATGAAAAAAATTAAATACATTAAAATTAATTATGAACTAATAAAATTAAGAATTTAGGGAAATACAATATTTACATTAAGTTAAAATGATATTACATCATTAATTAAAAATTATATTAAGATAAAATAAGAGTACATCAACTTAAATTAGATTATTCATACAAATTATTGATTATGGTGTGCTTAATTTCTAAATCTTTGGGAGATACATTATTTCTGAGATTAACTAAGAATTTCAATAACTTTTTATTTAATTGTCGATCTATGACGGCTAATACCTCAATGTATGTGCATTCGCGAGCAATTTGTAACACTTCATTCTCTTCATAGTAGGTATCATTGTTTGAAGTAACTATTTCCTTTCTTTTGGATGCTCTATATTTTTTGGCACTCTTCCTGTCAGGTGGATGTGATATTGTCAATCTTTGGCTCATCAGAGTAGGAGAGTCGATAGGGATTGAATCATCTCCTTCTTTAGTAGTTTGTATTAGTTTAGAATTTCTATCACTCTCTACATTTTGTGACCTCTTGGAAGACCCAATTATAAAATCTGTTAATTTAAAGTTTTATTTTAGATGTTTGCTCACGACCACTTCATATACTTCTACATAAAAAAATTATGAATTATAATACAGTCGATGAGCTTCTATCATTACATGTGAGTCATGATGTCCACTCTTGTTCCTTTTTGATGCGTTCTATGTGCTGCAATTCACTTGCTATGTGTATGCCTAAGCTAGCTGCAATGATTTTTCATTGGCCTATTTGATGGTTCGATCGTATGACATCTTTACTGTGTCTAACATAAGCAAATATTAAGGCTATATTTTCTGTAACACTCAAAGATTTATTTATAGTTCTTCATTCACTATTCTTAGAGAATGTATTGCCCATCGTAAGGTCAATAAGTTGTTGACGCTTTTGTGAAAGTTAGAATATATGTTATTATTGAGGCTTTTGTTGCAATATTGTTAAGGCATTGGTGGATGTTGGTAAAAATTGGGTTGATATGGAGAATAAAGTGATGTTGAGGTCTAGATAGAATCGAACAAAGTACAGTTGTGTGTTTGGTAGATTTTTGAAAAAATCTTGTATTTCATAAAGACTTTGGGTAGGTTATATGTGAACTTATGGATCAGAATCATGATTAAGATCTAATGCTAAAAGTTTGATCATCCAATCATGATTAGGATTCATAACTAGAAAATATAATATAGATTATAGAAAGATGAGAGGATGGATGAGAGGAGGGTGAGAAAAAATAAAATGAGAATGACTTTTATTTATAGAATTATAAAATAATTTTGGCCACATTTTTAACTCAACCTAAACTACATAAATTAAATTATTGGATACAAATAATATAATAAAATTATTAAAAACATAAAAAAATCTGTTTGAATAGATAATGTTATAAAAAAATTTCTTGAAATCTTTTTTCTAAAAAATAAAAAAAAATATAGTCTAATCACGGCGTGCAATGTTTGTGAATCGCTAACGTGGCGTGAATTCGCGTTGTGAACCCCTGTCATGCGAGTTGTTGTGCGTGTTAGGAGAGAAACTGACTCTCCCTCAATGAGAACTTCACATAACACGGAAGATTGCACGATCCCCTGTGGATGGTCTTAACATCTTGTAATGAATACTCGTTGAGCTAGATTTTTGAAGTTATACCATTAATGTATGATTTTTTTTCTTCTAAAACTACGTTGATTAGTATATCAATTAGTTTGAGGATAATGATGACTAACTAATTAATTCGTTCTTTAAATTTTTGTTGTTGAACAAATCTCTTTCGATTAGCAAAAAATGTTGATCATTTGGTTGAATGAAAAGCTTTTGTATGATGTACAAATTCCTTCTCACATGGAACAAATGCAAAATTAGTTACTACAAAACAAAGAGGACACCGTAGGCAAAAGAGAATCTTCTCCTAGGAGAATACTCCAAAAGGAAAGTGCTCAACTGAAAAAAATGTAAAATTAACTAAATGGATTACAAGATTTTTGTTCCCTTGTTTAGTTCCATCAATGTCTAAAAAAGTATATAACCCTAATACAAGACAATTACTAGGCGTCTATTTTATTTATTACTTGTCTATTAATATACCATACTTTGATACATATTACGTCATGAATAGGTCTAACTATATAGCAAGTTATTCATAAATTAGTTAATCTAAATTTGTATTAGATATGAATTTTGAACAATGAAAAAAATTAATTAATTTAATATTGTTATATTCTTTGAACAATAACAAAAAAATAATAATTATTTGATGTTGTTACAATTTTTTTATGACCGACACTTACAAATTTTAGTGGGCAAATTACTCTATAGTCCCTGGACTTAACATAATTCTCCTATCGGGTCCCTCCTTTCTCATAAATGAGTAAACAATCCCTGTTTTATTTAAAAATATTTGTCTAGGGTCCCCACCGACCAAATCATCCTTTTTTTAAATTTTTTATCATGTAAAATGACTATTTTATCCTGCACAAAACGACAAAGTTGATCTTATTTTTGTCTTTTGTGAATGATAAAATAGTCATTTCACATGACAAAAAAATAAAAAAAAATGGGAACAGAAGTCAACCAGGGACCCGAGACCGATATTTTTTCAAAATACAGGGACCTCTATTTATGAGAAAGAAAGGACCCGATAAAAGAATTTGATTAAGACCAGGTACTAGGGAGTAATTTGCCCATTTTTATTTGTTGTCCTTTCCAATCACACTATACATTTCTGTTCTTTGCGCGTGCTATTTTTTTTCTTACATCCATTCTTTTCTAAGGGTTGCAATGCGATCTCAGATGGCAATCAAATAATTGTTCATGTACTTAATAAACTGGACCGCAAGTGGACATTCGGTTTTACTCTTTTTTTTTTCTCATGCGATCTATTGTCACCACCTCAAGAAATACAAATTTGGTTATCACGTTACGTTACAACTTCGCCATTCGCGAAATATAAATAGATGGATAATATTCAATATTTATTAATAAGTTCACAATACTCGTGATTCATCATATTATAATCTCAACAAATATAATATTAATTTGAATTCAAACATTTGATACATGTCTAAATACGAATGATAGATGTTATACAAAAACATTTAAGAATTAAATTTCTCATAATTTGGATTGTCCTTGTGTCGCCGGGCTAAATACCAGGAGTTGCACGTGCACAATGATTAGAATTTCTAGTCACACGAGAAGGCTGCTTACTACTTGTTAGCCAAGGTAGAGGTGGACCCTAATGGCGAGCAAGAAGACGCAAACGAGACCAAAATAAAGAAGGGCGTGAACCATAATCGCCGCTCCACTGGTCTGAAAGTTGCCGAACTCCACGCACCGCTGTCGTCCCGGCACCTGAAACAGCAGCCCCGGCGACAACAGCACGAACAGCACCACCGCCACAATAACTGGTCCCCAGTCCGACATTTTTTTAGTAATAAAAGGTGACGAGGATGGTTTTGAGATAAAAGAGAGAGCGAGAGTAGTTTGTGGGAGAGGCGGGGTTTGTATCTATAAGGGAAGGGAGAGAGTGCTTTAATTATGTGTGATGGTGGGGAGGAAGTTGGGAGATGCAAGTTTGTTTGGATTCTGTGCCCGCCGGCCCACGTTAGTGCGTATAAACTTGCGGCTTTCATTAGGATGTTCCTTTTGTTTTTCACGTGATTTGAGGGCAACGAGCAAGCAATCACCATTGTTTTAAAAAATGTCCGACCGGCAGTTGGGCTGGTCGGACTGCAAATCGCACCCAAGGGCAGTCCGTTTTTGGTCAATAAACTGTTGTCCGTGCGAATCGCCCAATTGCCGGCCCGACCAGACGGTTTATCCAAAAAATCTGGTCACACTGGACAGTTCAACCGGATATTTGATATTTTTATATATTTTTTATAAAATTTATAGATTATTTACCTATATACTTATCTATATTTCAAAAAATGGATAATTCCCCTCAGGCCCCTCGGGTTTGCGAAAATTAGTGATTTAGCCCCTCTAGTTTTTTTTTATTATTTAGCCCCTCTAATTTGTAAAAAGGGTATTATTTAACCCATGTTGTCTGAATCAGCTCTTTTCTCCGGCGAAATGGACCTAAGATTACTAAAATACTCTTTTCCTTTAAAAAGTAAAAAAAATAAATTGTAACACAATTGTAACTCATATTGAGCTAAAATTTTTCATGAAGCATCCTAAAAATATACATGATTTATGTAAAATATTTCAGAAATTTTGGAGGCACAGAAGTATTTTTTTATTTTCCAACGTTCCAAAATTTTGTAAAATCATATAAAATAGAAAATTTGTCTAATTAGGCTGAAACTTGTCCCATGTGTCTTTAAAAATCTTTAATGAATTTAGGAATAAAAAAGTCTGGATTCTCACGAGCCAATTTTGAAAATGTCTAGGGATACCAAAAATATAGAGATTTAATTTATTTTTTTACTAAAGATGGAGTCTTTAATAAAGATGCTTAAGGACACATAGAATAAGTTTTAGGTCCTAAATTCACTAAATATGCTTAAGAATATATTGGACAAGTTTCAGCCCAATTAGACAAATTTTCTATTTTATATGATTTTACAAATTTTGGCACGTTGGAAAATTAAAAAAATACTTTTGTGCCTCCAAAATTTCTGAAATATTTTACATAAATCATGTATATTTTTATAATGCTTCATGAAAAATTTCAACTTAATACGAATTATGCTTATGTTTCAATTTATTTTTTTACTGTTTAAAATAAAAGGGCATTTTAGTAATCTTAGGTCCATTTTCGCCAGAGAAAAAAGCTGATTCTGGCAACAGGGGTTAAATAATACCCTTTTTACAAACTAGAGGGGCTAAATAATAAAAAAAACTAGAGGGGCAGAATCACTAATTTCCGCAAACCCGAAGGGCCTGAGGGGAATTATCCCTTCAAAAAATTACTTAAAAATTAGAAGAAAAAAATTCGGTCCAACCGGCAGTTGGGCCGGTTGGACTGGCTAGCCCGAAGGTCGGACCCAATTCTGAGTCGACCTCTGGGTCATTTTTTAAAATCCTAGCAATCAGATGGAGGAGTTTTATAGTTTTATTAAGTTCTCGTGTCCGATAATAGAGTGTTGTTTGGTCATATTTTAGAAAGTAGATCTTTCAATAATTTTTTACATTCTTCTAATTTTAACTTAAGAAATTATTAGATTATTTGTGCATTGAACCAAATGAAAGTTTCTTAAAACTATCTACACAAGACAACATTAAGATTTTGATTTGTAATTATTGACAATTTTTTTGTGAGCAGATAACATATTAGGAGCAAATAACAATACATTGAAAAATGTGTTTGTGATGATGGATTAGCTAGAGATGACGGGGGACAACTGGGTGTTCTGATTCGTAATTCTGAAAGCTATTATGTGGTTGGAGCCACTCAACGTTTTCCTCACGTTATCCATTTAACTCTTCTTGAAGCCCTGGATATAGAGTGGGGTTAGAATTGGCCGAAGCATTGGAACTGTCCTATATTATCATGGAATCCGACTACAAACCGATCATTGAGGCTATGAACCAACAACTAAAAGATAAAAGCGACCTTGAAGTGATAGTTGGTGATTTTGTAGAAGCAGCTGGGAGAATTGAGTAGGTGCGGCACCAGTTCATACCACGCAGTGTGAATGGTGCAGCTCATGCGATGACCAAAGTACCTTGCATGTTCTCATCTTGTCCTTTAACGCTTTTTCGGAGCTCATTGATATTGTTCCTTTCATTTCTGGAGATCGTATGTGATATTGTACTAGAAACCTATTTATTTCAATGGAAGATCATCTATTTTATCCTTAAAAAATGTGTTTGGTTAAATCAACTAGCAAGCATGTTACAGATTCCTACAACTGAAACTCGAAATACACACACGAGTGAACCCTTAACAACACACCCATACGATCTCGATCGAGCAAAACAAAAGAAATGAAACAAAGCAAGAAAACGACAACAAGATTTGGTAACCTAGTTCAACGTAATGTCTGCGTCTGGGGGCGTACCAAGCCAGGAGAGGATTGTTTCACTAGATATAAGCTCTAACGCTCTTTAGAACTCAATGGAGGCTTACAACCTTACAATCAATAAAGAGTTATAATGCTTATATAGAGTCTTCAACAAGTCCTAACCCTAACCTAATTAGGAGTTTCTTAACAAGTCCCAAATTAGGAGTACAAGTCATAAACTAGATAGGACTAACTAGGCAAAGTTAGGCTATATACTTTAACAATCTCCTATCTGGAGACTAACAACTTCACTTGATCCCCTAATACACTGAACATCTGTCACCCGGTGCTCTCATACATCCTCTCTTAGTTATTTGGTACGCCGACTTTCAATCATCATTCAACAAGGTCAATTGAGCCCCTATTGAGCTGAAACTTCTCCAAGGTCACTACCCTTCAAGGCTAGTTGAAGCTATTACTAGCTCCAACTTCTCCAAGGTCACCTCCTAGGATTTATCAACTACAAGATCTTCTCCTACTTGATCTCAAGAGATCACTCTTCTCTTTTCAAGGTTGCTTGACGCTTTACTTGCATCAACGCGTCTTGCACTTGTCTTGTTACCCACATCATATAAGTCCTCTATTGCAATGCTTATCAAGTAGTTAGATATCCACTACATTGTCTTCAACGGTTTCTTCCATGGATTCCTCTCAAACCTTCTCCTAACTTCCACCAGCCTTATTATACATGGCCTTGTATGCCACCTTACATAATTCACTCGACCACTAGCATAACTCTTTAGAGTTATCTACTTGAGAGCTCTCTCCTTGCAACCTTGGTTCTCAAGTGCCTCACTGATGAGTGTGAAAACACTCATCTTTTGTATGTGTTTTTAGAGCCTTTTTGTCTTTGTTTCTTTTGCTAGTGTTGGAAATGCATGGTATTAATGTGAATATCATGCATTGTCTATTTTCGTGATGTCTTTTGAGTTTTATTGTGTTTTCCTTGGTTTTATAGGTTTGGAGTGCTAAATGGAGGTTTCGGATACGCCATGCTTCATCGAACGCAATCGGGCCGGCCGGGAAGGAAGGACAAACAACTATGGGCCGTGGGCTTTTGACGTGGATTGACCTCTGGTGACTAAAATAGCGATAACTTTTGCATACGGCATCCAATGGAGGCAAGTGAGGTGGCGTTGGAAAGCAGACATCCAGCGCTACAACTTCGTCTCTAAGGGTCTTCATCCATTTCGGAGTCTAAGATGGTCAAAACTCGTGTTCAAAGTTGGAGTTCGAATCTGGCGATTTTCCACCCGAGTGGGCCGAATTTGGAGGCAAAATTTGGGCCCAAGATGAGTGCCTTGGCCAAATTCCGTGGCTGCTACTTGAGGAAGAAGGAAGAGAATTGAGAAGACTTGAGACAATTTAGATATTTGGATTGAGTTAACTAGATTAAACTTAACTTTAACTTTGTTTTCCACTCATCCTTCATAATTGTAAAACACTTGAAGATTGGCTTGAGAGCTTTGAAGAAGGAAAAACTTGAAGAACACTTCATGAGCTTTCTCTCCTCTTAACTCTTTAATTATTTACATGCTTGTTTTGTTTTACTTATGTTAAATAAAATGTTTAGTTTGTTAATAGCTATGTGTGAGTAGTTATTTTGTGGATTGGTACTTATATGATTTCTAAGTAGCTAATGATCTAGAGGGAGGAGATTTAATGATTAATATTGTATTCTAATCAATAATCTTAATGCTTGGTTTTGCTTGATCACCATAACCATGATTATATTTGATTTAAATATCTGAGAGGAATTGAGATTGAATGATTGATTGATTAGATGATTAATGATCTTTTGATGAGATATCTCATGAGAAATTAGTTATCCAAAGGGTTATGCTTACAATTGGTAATTGATAGGACTAAATGAATTTTTGGAGGCGAGAGCACATCTAATTCATTGAAAACTTGTCAAGGATCAATTTAGACTATTTATCATGAATATGTTGCCTTAGAAAAACTCAGATCACAATTGAACTTTGTAACCCCCTTGTATCATTATGTTATTTTGATTGTTATAAGTACCTAGCCCACTTTGCTTAATTTGTTAGAATCGTTATAATTTGTAGTCGTGACTTGTGCCTTTGATTGAAGTGCTTCAATTGTGACAAGTGCTTTTGATTGAAGTGTATATTGTGTTTTGGAAATGGATTGTGTCTCTTGTAGTTAGGTGTCAATTAGTTACACTTAGAGTTAAGAATCGTCATCACCAATATCCAAACCATAGTCCTAAACTAGTAGTCAAGTCGAGTTAGCAGCCTATAACTAAGTCCTTGTGGGACGCCATTCCCGTACTTATCTTTAATGCAAGGAAGGAGACACGCAGAAAAACTTCTCGTCACTCACACCTAACGACATGAGCCTCCCAATCATGCTTACCCTTTTCGCCATTATGAAGTTGTTCCTAAGTCATTTTGGTACTCAACGACTCAATCTTCTTAATACTGGCAGATGCTCTTTTGTACACAAGTGTCACGACCCAAATCCGGGCTACCGACATGGCGTTGGGCCACGCTCTCCAAACCGAAGAGCCGCGACCCAACCACCCTCATACATACACACATATCGAATCGCGGAAGCGTAACTCAAATGCGGAAGCGTACTTCATATATATTACATATACATTACAATATTCTCATACATAATACTTACAATTTTTCTTGCATAATTCTAAAGTCATACAGAACCAGGATTTACAATATGTACAATAGAGCGACTCTACTAGACCACAAAAGAGAAATACCATCCGGAGACTTCAAGAAATCCGGAAAGACAATGGTTTCTTATGATTGAACAGATAACTCTTCGGACATCAAACGAACTTATACTTCGTCACCTGTGGAGGAGGGGGTAAGTACTTGGAAGTACTTAGTAGAGGATATTAAAACTAACCTATAATTAACTAACCAATCACATACATAGACTCAAATTCATGCATAAACAATTGGTGCAAAAATAACACTTAGCACGTCACATGTAATTCAATCATAACCAAAGACAAATTCACAATTCATACACATAACATGTTCCGATCCGATAAGGTATCGCGAACGCCATATCATATTCACAAATCATACATATAGACACGTTCCGATCCGATAAGGTATCGCGAACGTCAAACAAATGGATGAACTTCGGATAGGTCTAGAATATGTCACTCCTTCCAACAACACGAGGATACCATATCTTATAGCGCTTTCATAATCAAACTCCGTCGGCCATATCATAATCATAACAAATCCAATGTATCCTCAAAACATGTGCACATGTACCAACATCCTCGGTTGGTCACGGGTAGACCTCATCGTCTGCCATCTCACAAATTGACTCACATATACCATACACAAATTCGTAACCTCACATCATATTTTCATAGTCCAAAGACTAATGATTTCCAAAACCATGCATAAACCAAAAATTACCAAAACACACACAAATAAAAGACTCACATCACAATCCATCAAATCACCATATAATCATCATAACAAAGCATAAATACAAATTCATAACAAACAATGTTAGCCAAAACAGAGGTTAGGGATAATATCTCCCTACCTTAATCCAAATTGTCCAAATGCTCCAAAAGTGAGCCACACACCACTTCACGATCCACGTTGCTCAAATGCCAAGGTGCGATCAACTAAATATAAGAATAACCTTCTATCAAACATCATCCTCTCAACACAAGGAAAATGGCAAAAGTCATACATAAGTCCCTAATATCAAACCCTCACACAAAGTCTCCAAAAATATACAAAGGTCCTCTAATCCAACACCAAACCATAGATCATCATCC
>SOPF01026729.1:0-15595 GCA_012979155.1 Hypericum perforatum | reverse complement strand
TAGATCTTTACTTAATTTCAATAAACCATCAACTAGAAATCACTTACTAATCTTCAAAATCAAGATTTTTCCTTTCTCTTTCTTCTCCTCTTCCTCTCCCACGTTTTCTCCCTTCTCTCCCTCTCTCTCTCTTTGTTTTCAATGGATGAGCACAAGTGAGAAAGCCTAAGTCATCCATTTAGATATTTCCCAAAATATCTCCAAAACCTTCCATAAATGGTAAGTCTATCCTCAAACTTATTCTACTTTGGTCCTCAACCTTTCAAGTTATCTTAAATCACTCCTAAACATCTTCTTAAGTTCTAATAAGTCCTCAAATCAAGCCTTAAGCCATTTTGCCACATTGCTCACCATTTGGCAAATTCTTTCATTACCGATAAAAATCGTACCTAAAAGCGAGCACTTAAGAACCTTCCTATGATCCCATCAAATAAATCCTCTAATATCAAAACTTTCTTAACCAAGTTGTAGTTCTGGATGTTAAGAACACCCTCAAATTAGAATCACTCAAATCGGAGGTCGTATGAGGAAGTTATGAATTTTTGAAGAAAAGTGCATGCAGTTCCGAGAGCCACCCCAGCGTACGCCGGCTCCTCCAGCATCCGATGGGTAAACGTTCTGTACCTCCTCTACAAAATCCGATTTTTGCAAAACTCAAATCGGCAAAGTTATAGATCTAGGTCTTACGGTTCTATTTGTTTTGGAATCGCTCGATTCGGAGTTTGTATGCGAAAGTTATGATTTTTCTACCAAAATACAACGAACTCAGGCTATCAATCATAACTCTTCCGAAACTTACCCAAAACTCAGAAACGCTAAACTCAAACCACAAAACACATAATAACAAAGTCGTACATAATCGTGTCACGGACAAACACGACTTGGAATCATCTAAATCGAGATTCACACGAAAAAGTTATGCTTATTCCTCCAAAGGTCGATGAACACGGTTATAAAACCGATCAACACAAAACAACCATAGGTCGGACCAAGTGGTCACGTCCAATACAAATTTAGCGAGGGTCATAACAACAAGCTCACACCACTTTGCACTTGCACAATCTCCCTACTCACCATCACCTATCGACAAGAGATAATAGTTAGCGCACAAGAACCTTCTCACCAAAATTTGGCCACTAAGCAAATTCTCGCTCCTACCCAAAGTTGAAAGTGTCTAGATTGATTGTATCAACACTATATCCTACCTCATCGGATACACTCACTTAGTCTTTCAACTCTTGAAGCTTGTACTTGCCAACATCTGTCGATCTTAAGTACCTATTAGGATCATTCTCCTTAATAGAGATCTTGTAGTACATTGTACTACTTAAGGATATCACTAGTGTCAGCCCCCATAAGTTGTTATTGACTAATTCGAGCCTTTGCTCCCTTAGAGCTCTTCTATCTCTAGAAAAACTCACTTGTTGCTGCTTCCCAAGCACACAATGCTCGCATAGCTCAACTTTCATGGTTTCAAACCTAGTAGCTTTTCCTTAGAATATAACACCTTCATCATTTTCTCACTCACATGGCCAACACAATTATGCTATAGATCTGCATCACCCAAGTCTCCTACAATATTGATACTATCTGGAGTGCCTCTTGTGTGTACAATGTCCTTTCCTTTAAACTACGAGCTAACACCATAACTCCCTTAGTTATCTTCCAAGATCTGTAGCCTAAAACAACCTTGTAGCCTTTGTCGTCTAGCTGCCCCACGGATAACAAATTCCTCTTTAGTCCAAGAATGTGTCTCACTCCTTTAACACTAGTGTAGAGTCATTTAGTATCTTGATTCATACTTATCTCATGCCCATAATTTGTAATAGTTCATCATTTGCTGGATAAACTTTGCCAAACTTTCTTTGGACATAGTTCTCTATCACTCTTGCCTTGTTGCACGAGTGATACAAAGCTCCTGAATTCAAAACCTAAGCATCCAATAAACTCCATACACTAAGGACCAAAGCATCTCAATAGTCTTCTGTTGTAGCATTTGCTGAAAAGTCCTCCCTCTTTGATACCTTGCAGTTAACCAGGTGGTATCCATACTTATCACAATTGTAACATTGGACCTTGCTCATGTCCTTCTTGGACTTTGACCTACCGCAATTTGCCCCCTCCTTATTAGACTCATACCTTCCTCTACTACTTGCATTCAATGCCGAACTAGAAGTTAACCCAAACTCCCTCCTTCGAATTTCTTCGCTTATGATCAAGTCCCTAATCTCATCCAACTTCAACGTGACCTTCCCTGCCGAGGCACTCACCATTATAACTATGCCACTCTAACTATCAGGAAGAGAACTTAGCAAGATAAGAGCTTGTACCTCATCTTCAAAGGTGATCTTAACTGAGTTTAATGTCGCTATCATCGCATTAAACTCATTAAGATATTTGACCACCATTGTATCCTCTGTCATCTACAAGTTGAACAGCTTACTCATCAGATGAACCTTATTTGTGGCTGATAGCTTCTCGTACATATTGGATAACGTCTTCAGCATCTCCTTTGTTGAGTCTGCCTTTGTTGTATGCAAAGCTATGTTCTTGGACAGGGATAAGCAAATCATGCTCATCGCCTTCCTATCTAGGAGCGTTCACTCCTCTTCCTTCATGTGTGTCGGCTTCTTCTCATTGAGTACTTGATGCAAATCCCTCCCATAGAGGTAGTCTTCAATCTACATCTTCCAATAGGCATAATCCATCCCATCAAACTTTTCCACTAGGTACCTCCCATCGTTCATCATCGTAGCGCCTATCGGATTCTTGACCTTAGCTCTTGATACCAGTTGTTACGGATTCCTACAACTGAAACCCAAAGTATTCACATGAGCAAACCCTCAATAACACACCCACACAATCCCGATCGAGCAAAACAAAAATGAACGAAATGAAGCAAGCAAGCGACAACAAGATTTGATAACCCGGTTCAACTTAATATCTATGTCCGGGGGCGTACGAAGCTAGGAGAGGATCGATTCACTGGATACGAGCTGTAATGCTCTTTAGAACTCAATGGAGGCTTACAACCTTACAATCAATGAAAGGTTAATATGCTTATATAGAGTCTTCAACAAGCTAACCATAACCTAATTTGGAGTTTGTAACAAGTCAACCTAATTAGGAGTACAAGTCCTAAACTATATAGGAGTACAAGTCCTAAACTAGATAGTACTAACTAAGCAAAGTTAGGCTCCATACTTCAACAAAACATGGATTCAATTTATTAAATTATATATTTTTGGTTAAATTAATTATTAATTTTTTAATTAAGCTTAAATAAAATAATTCAAGTTAAAATATTAATAATTTACTATATTAATTATACTTTGACAATAGAAAATTGGTAAATCAACTTGGTGGAGACAAGAATATATTAATAATTTAATATATTACTCAAACTTTGACAAAGGAAAATCGGTGAATCAACGAATGTATTAGTTTTTTAAAAATTAATTATTAATTTATAAATTAAGCTTAAATAAAATACTTTAAATTACAATATTAATAATAATATATTAATTATAGTTTGACAAAAGGAAATTGCTAAATCAACAAATATATTACTTTCTTAAATTTGGTGGAGATAAGAATAACATGAGCATGTCAATATTTAATTGCAACGTGATAAAAGATTCTATCATTAATTTTCGTTCCAATTATGGCCCTCCATTCGTTTTTGGCCTTAGAAAAATTGCCACCATTTCGGCATTCCACCTCGCAAGCGCTTCTGAAGAAAGAGCCAGACATAATAAACCAGACGGTCCAAAAAGTTCCATGATCGGCTATGTAGCCGACATAAGACCTTTTATTTTTTAAGTAACTGACGTAATACCTACATTCAGGTCTTTCCGAATTTTCGTAAGCTTTTGAAAATAAGAGGAAAAAAAACGATCGTACAAAAAATACAAAATTATACCAAAGTTTATACTGAGTATGATAAAATAAAATTTAATAAATAAACAGAATAAATTAGTACTGAACGATAATTTTTCCTGGAAACTAATTGGTGAAAAAAATCCAACAACAAAAATTTCCGAATTTCATTTTGTTACAAGTTAAATGGAAAAATTTATAGTATACTGCAACTACCATCACAATATAACAAACTATAGCTTTCATTTTGTATATTTAAAAAGTAGTACTTGGTCTTCGTCAGTATATTAATATACATGCCAATAAGTAAAGCAATGGATGACAGAATTGTTATAATTTAACCAAAAAATCTTACTTTTAAGGGGTGGATTGATTGCAGTATACTATTTTACCTTTTTGGACTAAAGGCCAAAGGGAGCAATTTTTGTAAATAGGTTAAAAATGTTTGCACTTATCAGAGGATACAAACAAATAAACAGCATGCCATTATTGGTTAATGGGTTTGTCATTGTAACCACACATTATTAATATGTGGAGAATGCATGTTATTATTGATAATTGAGGCATATTATTATTAAGCTCTTTCAGTCCAAACTATTGAGATTAAACCCTTCGGTAATCCAAGACCGAAATATTCGCTTGAAAACTGTTATTTTGCAAAAAAATAAAATAAAATAAAATTTATCGACTCGAATCTGAATTACTTGTTTGTCCGTAGCGGTACTTGTGCCCAATTAGCACGTGCTCTATAGCAATTCACATTCCAATCATACCCCTCCCTTCGATTAGAAATACCCACCACTTCGCGAGCAAGCACTTGCTCTCTTGCTCTCTCTCCCCTTGACATGAAGAAGAAGCACCAAAATTGACTTGGGATTTACCTCAACAACAAAAAAACATGTCTTCTCAATCAGGTCAATTAATCCCACATCCTTCTTCTTCTTCTTCTTCCCTCTACGCCGCCGTTTCATATATTTCCACGTTCCTTTGTCTGATCCTTCTCTCTCTCTCTCTCCCTCCCTTGTCCCGTTTCCGACAGTTTCAGGTTCATTCGACATCAACTCGCTGTTCGAAGAGGCCCAGACGAGGTGGCTCAAACCGGCGGAAGTTCTGTTTATTTTGCAGAACCATGACAAGTACCAGCTCACCCACGAGCCTCCTCAAAGACCCACCAGTAAATTTCGTTTCTTCTTTTAAGATCTTGCTTTTTTTAATATTTTTTTGGTTGAGTTTTAGGTGTTTGATTGAATGACTGAGAGGGATGTTTTTGTTTGGGGATAGGTGGATCTTTGTATCTGTTTAACAAGAGGGTGCTTAGGTTCTTCCGTAGAGATGGTCATAATTGGCGCAAGAAAAGGGATGGTAGGACTGTCGGCGAAGCCCACGAGCGGCTTAAGGTTGTTCCTTCTTCTTATTCGGTTGCTTCTCTTTCGTGTCGTGACGTTGTTGCTTCTCTTTCGGGTTTTATCACCATGTTCCTTCTGTGTTTCTGTCGTTTGGAGCTTTGGATTAGTCACTGAAATTGAATTATACATGGTATGGCTCTTAGGTTGGTACGATCGGTTTCTTTTAGGCAAGGAGACTTTCTATAGATAATGGCTTCACAACTTCCTTGGTGAACTGATTGTTGAGTTGGATGATTCATGGTTTGATGATCCTGTATGATCTAGAGTGGTCCAAGTTGCTGCTCCGAAATTGATTAATTTACACGATTGTTTGTTATTTTGTTCGACTAGGTGGGGAATACCGAAACTTTGAATTGCTATTATGCGCATGGAGAGGACAACCCGAATTTCCAGAGACGTAGCTATTGGATGCTAGACCCGTAAGTAGACGTATTAAATGTCGTTTTCTGATATGAAATGTATATGGCTGGCTTCATCCAGAAGATTTATGTAATAAGCTTTCATTTTCCATGTGAATGTTAAAAGCTTAAATTAGTCGGTGAATTTCAAGCACCTGTTACGTCACATTTTTTTAGCCACGCATTCTTCAGAGCTCATTTTCTGGGAGTGAGGGACTGGATATCTCTCTTATCATTTTGGTGACTACTGTTCTGCTTTTGCAGGGCATTTGATCACATTGTGCTAGTCCATTATAGAGAGATCACTGAGGTAAGACTTAAAAGCTTTAATAAGATGAACCAAATAAATAGGTTTTGGCAAAAATCTCCAGTTATACAATTTCTTTAGTTGGTACATAATCACTTTATACTTATTCTCATGACCGGAAGGCTTGTGTTTAATTCTTGTTAGCTGTGATTATGTTTTGTAGGGAAAGCCTTCCCCTAGTTCTTTCGCACAGTTATCACCGGTATCCCCTTCTGCGTTTAGCCCTGGCACTGGATCAGTAGAAGTTACTTCTGGCTATGTTGTGGAAGAAAATGGAGTAGATAGTAAACCTGAGTATGCTGGCTCCAGTGGAAATGACGTTAGTCAATTCTTCCGACGGCTGGAGGAGCAGCTAAGCTTGAATGACGACAGCATTAAAGAAATTGAACCATTCTATGGCCACGAAGGGAGTGTGAATGCTTCCGATATTCTTTTCCAGGATGAGCCCCAAAGTTTTGGACAAGGACAAGGAACTCCTCAAGGTAGTCAATTCTACGGTGAAATTATGGAACTCATCAACAGGAAACTGATCTATCGTCGACAACTTTTAGTGGCACAAAATCTATGTCTCGAACCAATTTTAGTGTTTCAGAATCTCTGTTTGCTAGCTTTAGCCAAATTCATTCATTTCATATTTTCTCGTCTTTAGCTGATATCAGTTAATCCGAGGCAGAAAACTTCAATTATTTGTCTTTCTGCAGGAGATGCTGGGTCTTACAGTCAATCTTATACGGATGACTATTCAAGTGCAAACAAAGAATCGTTATCTTGGAATGAGTTGATGGAGTCCATTGAGGTCGCCCCTTTTGTGGTTGAGAAACAGGTCATATCTTATGCTCTGCCTGAATTTAATTTAGACGATTTGTTCCTCGAAAGTAAGTCGCCTTATTGATCTACTGTCTCATGTCTTATGACATGGGAGTTGCACTCACATGTGCACTGTGACATTTTGTTTTCTAAATTTTATCAGCTTAGTAACTGCAATCTAATGTTGCTTGCAGCAGGGAAGTGCTCCATATTCTTTGAATAAGGAACCACCTCAGGAGAATCAACATTTTCATTGGCCTGATGGTAATGCATCTGGAGTTGGAAGCGGTAAGTGTCTGCTCACTCGGGCACTCAATTTTTCTCGATCATATTTTTAGTGAAGCTATAAAAACTGGCAGCATCAGCACTTTTTCCTCAAGATACCAATGCTTTGTGAGTTCCAGGTTATGATTCTGTTATGAAGACACCCGGAGCAAATTCAGACTACTCTTCAGCGATATATGACCAGGGACACCTCGATATTCCCCTTGACATAAGTTCAAATTTGACTGTTGGAGCACAGCAGAAATTCAGCATCCGGGAAATATCTCCGGAATGGGGTTATGCAACAGAGACTACGAAGGTAATACTCACTTGTCGCAGAGTAGGCATTTTCAGCAATTGTATTTGTTTGCTTTAAAAGTTGCGGATTTTTCTCTATGAGATTGCTAATGATTTTTCCTTTCTTCGGTAGTAGATAAATCTCATTACGTATGAATCCTTGGATCCCAAATGCAGGTTATCATTGTTGGATCATTTCTCTGCAACCCATCACAATCTTCTTGGACATGCATGTTTGGAGGATCTGAGGTTGCTCTTGAAATTGTCCAAGACGGTGTTGTTTGTTGTGTGGCACCTCCGCACCTCCCTGGAAAAGTCAGTCTGTGTATTACTTCCAGCAATCGTGTTTCTTGCAGCGAGATCAGAGAATTCGAGTATCGAGAGAAGGCCAGCTGCAAAAACTGTAGTACATCTCAACTGGAAGTTACCAAGAGCCCAGAGGAGCTTTTGTTACTTGTCAGATGCATCCAGATGCTTCTGACTGATTCTTCTATCCAGCAATGGGATACTATGAACACAGGTGGTGATGTATCGAGGACATCGAAAGCTGACGATGACTTATGGAGTCAGGTGATCGAGTCTCTTTTGATCGGTGGTGGTACTACATCTGGCACAATGGATTGGCTTCTGGAACAGCTCATAAAAGACAAGTTGCAGGAGTGGCTTTCTTCAAAAGGAAGGCATGAGGAAGATGGTTGTTCCTTATCCAAAAAAGAGCAAGGGATTATACACATGATTGCTGGTTTGGGTTTCGAGTGGGCTTTAAAGCCGATCCTAAATTGCAGAGTCAATATAAATTTTCGTGACATAAATGGGTGGACTGCTCTACATTGGGCTGCTCGCTTCGGAAGGTTACTACAAGTCTTACCCTTTTCTTCTTTCAATTTGGTGATCATCAGATCATAATTCTAGCATATAATACTTCTTTCAATAGGTGAACCATGTTCAATGTGACCTTATTTTTCTGTTTTCAACAGGGAAAAAATGGTTGCAGCTCTTTTAGCTTCTGGGGCATCCCCCACAGCAGTAACTGATCCGAATCAGCAAGATCCAATTGGCCGAACTCCAGCATTCATTGCTGACAACTATGGCCATAAGGGGCTAGCTGGTTATCTTTCGGAAGTGGGATTAACTAGCCATCTTTCTTCCTTGACACTGACAGAAAGCGAGCTTTCCAAAGGCTCAGCTGAAATTCAAGCGGAACAAACCATTGATTGTATCCCCAGGGGAAAGCTTGGTGCCAATGACGACACGGGGTCGATGAAAAATACGCTGGCTGCTGTGAGAAATTCTGCTCAGGCTGCTGCACGTATACAATCTGCTTTCCGTGCACATTCTTTCAGAAGGAGACGGGAGAGAGTTGTTGGCTCAGCTTCTAGCGCAGATGAATACGGTATCAAGGATAGCGACATTGAAGGACTTTCGGCCCTATCCAAGTTGACATTTGGGCATGGTCGTGAACATACCTCGGCTGCTTTGTCCATTCAGAAGAAATATCGTGGATGGAAAGGCCGAAAGGACTTTCTAGCACTCAGACAGAAAGTTGTGAAGATTCAAGTACTGTTCCTCTAGCTGTCAACACTGCTTATTCAGTTCCGACATGTCAGAAATAGACTAGACGCTCATTGTTTGTTTGTTCATCATTTGGCAGGCTCATGTACGCGGATATCAAGTTCGAAAGAACAATAGGGTCTGCTGGGCTGTAGGAATACTAGACAAGGTCGTGCTGAGGTGGCGGCGCAAGGGTGTTGGTTTGCGAGGTTTCCGAAATGACATGGATTGCATTGATGAAACCGAGGAAGAAGATATCCTCAAAGTATTTCGACATCAGAAAGTCGACAAAGCTATAGACGAGGCCGTCTCACGCGTGCTCTCCATGGTCGACTCTGTAGAGGCACGACAACAATACCAGAGGATGCTCCTGAAATACCGACAAGCTAAAGTAAGTGAACTAAGCATATCAAGTTGACAACATTTTCGGAGGACTAATCTCTAAATGTTCCGTACATGATTCGGCTCAAAAGAACTATCTTGCTTCTGCACTTCGCCATTCGGATCCGATGCGAGTTTAAATAACTGTCTTGCGTCTGCCCTGAAATTATATGCTACTTCTAAATGCACCATGTCGTATGGCCAATTCTTTGTTGCAGGAAGCACTAGGCGCTGCGACGAATAAAGGTGCATTGTCACCTATAGATGAAGTTTCTGATATGGAGAATGAGAGCTCATATCATATCTAGTTGAAGCTGCATCGTCGCTGACTAACCGCTGACCGAGTGCGATTCGGATTCTGTCTATGTACATTGCTTTCCCAGACAATAGTTGTAATCTGCTAGGTCCGAGCTCGAGTTGTATTGATGTAAATATGATTTCATACCCGAAAAAAACATAAAAACATTTGCTCTAAAGTAGTGTATTTTGGAACTGGAAGCATGTCTGAATCCTCTTAAGAGTGTATGTTGTCTGGTGCAGTATCTTCTCTTGTTGCCTGTTTGGAAATTCTTAAGAATGGAAATTGAATTTCATTTCCTTTTAAGAATTGCGTTTTCTTTTTTTATTATTTTTTTTTAATCCTATTCTAATACCTATTCTAATACATATTCTATTACAACGTGACGGAATCGAACTTTGAACTTTCCAAACCTCTCCCCACCCTTGTGCCGTTGTACCAAAGTTTACTCGGCTTTTTAATTCATTTCTTGAGTATATATAAGTTAATCTAGTGCGGTTGGGATCAATATTTTAATCTCTGAAACTGCTTTATCATTGCATAAGCAGACCAATAAAATTAAATAGCCCTATTATAATTTACGCATGCAAATATATAATATCAAATTTTATCAGCGTATTGGGCTATTGGCTATATATACTAGAATTTCAAAATAAACCCTGTATATGGACTTTTGCTTCAAACAACTATATTAAAGAGTAGTTGTAACTTTTTTGTAAAATGTCAACTCAAGAATTACAATGTGATAATTTCATAAAGAGACCCTTTATATCGGCTTTTACTTAAAACAAGTAGATTAGAGTATCGTTCTAACTTTATTTATGGAATTTCAACCCAAGAATTACAATGCGATGACAATAATTTGTACATTTGGTCGTCTTACTCATCTCAATTCAGAGTGATCAATAAACAATAACATTTTGATTTTCCAATTTTATGTAGAATGATTTTGTAATTTTAACCAAGTTTGACTTTTACACCGCAAGGGACGGGACAACCAGGAATCTCACATCCGGAACAAAGTAGACGTGTAATTCAGACCAACGTGTGTTACGTGTCCGTCATATGCAGGTAACCGTTCAAAAAATCGGAGAACTTAGATCAACTAAAGGTATTATTTTATTTAATTGTTTTGAGTTTTTAAACATATAACGTGTTAAATTATTGTTATATAATTCAAAATTAATTAGTGAAACAACAAAAATTCCAGATGACGACCGGCTACCTCCTGCCGATTCGGGAACCGTGGCGACGCAATACGTCGTGTGGATCTCATAACCAACTTTCCTAAAAAGCTCGAAAAATAGAAAAGCAGCCAAAGAGATGGGTTCGAGTCAAAGAGGGGAGCTGGTTGATGAAGCAATCCAAAAGGTCCAAACCCATATCGACAATATAGAGAAGAACCTCGAAGATGATCGTAGCAGCAGCCACCTCCTCCTCCTCTCCTCTCTAATCTCCCAAGTCAGTTAGTTGTTATTGTCCCTCCCTACGCTTTATTAGATTGTTTCGTTTCCTTATTTTCGGCCTAAAACTCCGAAAATTAGTATAATATCTGGTGATATTGACAATTAGGTACATTAGTATAATAATTTGAGACCATAGTTGAGTTTGGCCAAGACCCTTTTCCCTGGAATCCGTGCCTATCGAGAAAGATAAATGAATCTTTGTCTAAGCTTAGTGTTTCAATGTGATTTGGTTTCTACAAAAGCGAAGTTAACGATATTGTAATCTCAATGTGATCAACAAACTATAATATGTGTGATTTATGTTTCATGTTTGTTCTCTGTTTCAATGCTGCTGCACCAGTTGGAGTCCTTAAAATCCGATGGAAAGTATACGGAACCCGAGTGTTTGCCAGAGTCGGAGGCAGCAGTTGATTCTCTCCGTGGAGTGGCCGAGCGACACTCCGAAGTGGAAGAAGAACCAGTCGAGGAGGACAGAGGCGATAAGGGTGGGGGAATCGAAAGTGCATTAGTGGAAGAGGTGGTGAAAGAGCTCAAGGCTGTGAAGAGGCAGAACCTCGTAACTCACTGCCTTCTCTCGGCTATGATCTTGCTAACCGTTGTGTGGCAGATGACTGAGGTCTCGCTTATAATCAAAGTCCACGACGGTCTGAGCCATCCGTTCAAGTCGTTCGGAAGCATGATTTCTGGGTTCCTAGGCGGAAATAAGATGGTCAATCTGCAGGAACCAGAGAAGCAGCTGTCATTTTCGACGAATCGGACAGGGGATATTGTCTCTCCTGTCCCTCCTCTGAACGTGCCGGAGCTTCCTCACGTGGAATGGGGGGGCGTTGATAGCGGCTCGCAGACATAGCTGGTGGGTAGCACTCGTTGGGTATGCGTTGGAAGGAGTATGCAGCTGTTTCAAACCGCAGAAGAGGGTCTATAATGGATGAGAGTTGCAGTTACTAATCTGTGGTGCTTTCAGTATGTGAATGGGTATTGTATTGGATTCAAATTTGTGGATATTGTATTTGATTCAAATAGGTCCGACGATATTCGGTTCTGAAATTTGTACTTATCTCGGAGAACTGCAATTCTTGAAGACTGCAATTGGATGGACTGAACTTTGGTACTTCAAATGTGGAAACAGTCGGCATCTCTTAATTGCATTAAACCCCACAGTTACTATCTAACAGAGGCCAAGCACGAAACATATAACTTCTGCACAGATAAATTTCATTAAAGCCTCGTCTAATCAATCGTTCATCCAATGCAGAATGGTTCAGAAATGCCATCTTCGATGCGGAAAAGTGTGTGGACATGAAAACTTCTTCATCCTGGACATATATCAGTTGTTCAACCTGAATATGTCATTGAACACGTTGTAGCATCCTTGTGGAGTTGGCATCTGTTACGTACCTAGTCTAATTTTTTTTTTTAGAATACGTACCTAGTCTAATTAGGAGTCTTATTATTTGCTATTGAATCTTTTATTATTTACTGTTCTTTGTTATTTGATTTTCTATTCAATAGTAGAGTCTTATTAGGTATGTTCCTATTTGGTTTGTAATCGTTTGGCTATATAATGACTACGATGTCTAAGGTTTATTCAGCCAAGAAATAAGAAATAAGATATTTAATTTTATCGTCTATTTACCACAACAGCGCGAGGACGAAAGGGCAAGAAACCCTCGAATCCCACTGCGCACCGCTACGATCTTTGTGGCTCCGTTGCTCATACCAGCATCAAATGGAACATCTGAGGACACAATAGCAAAAAACTCGTTGGAGAAACAAGACTAGAATTCAGATCATGCTCGGTTTTTTCTAGGCTGGTCCGGTCTATGGTTCTTCCCCCAGCATCAGATAGATTAGGCAGAGTATGCGAAAACAAGAAATAACCTTCTAGACAGTGACAGACTAGAAGTGAAGATTACAAGCTTGTGTTAATACAACTCATAGCCGTTGAAGGATGGAAGATTTATTAAAGCTGGGTGGGTTCAAGATTCAATGTGCAAGAACATACACACGGGTTAGATGACAAATTATGTGACCATACCTGATTTCTCCACAACATCCGGCAACTAGACCATGTAACAAAGCAACAATTGCGTCAAACATCTCATCATTCAGTCTTGTTATGCAATTACAAAATTCAAACAACAAAAAAGAAGCCATGGGTAGTAACCATATGTTTCTAGTCCATTCTTGGCACACAAAAAAAAAAGAAGCAGTGCAACGCAGGAAGGGATCCGTGGAGACGGATAATCAAAATGGACAGTGCAAATGTGCAATGACCGACTAAACAAGAAGCTTGTCACCATTCTCTGCTGAAATTGTAGACAAAGATTAACAAACAGCATTGTCATCGTCCCACCACCAACAAAAGTATAACCAGCAAGAAATTGCGGCAGAAAAACAAACTTGAAAGCTCTCCGGAGCAAGCAACTCTTGCCGTTGAATTATGGTCATCCAAAAGATAAAATAATAAAAATAAAAATTGGTTCATAACGTTAGCAAAGCACCCGAAAATATAATTTAACCAAACTACGAGACGGCAGTCATTTCGGAGTATGGCACTAGGGGCCAGTCCATAGAACAGATAATTGCTTTCCAGAATAGATCGCTCAAGATGTGATGCATAAGACAGATTCCACACTCACACATAAAACGCAGTGACAAGTTCAGACCAAATAAGGAACAACTGCGTGAAAAAGAAGAATTTTCACTCACTATGCAACAAGATCACCTCACATTCTATGACCGATCAGCTAGTACTTTTCTAGCTTTGAAGCACTGCACCGCTGAAATTTGACTTAATCCACACGATGAGTGTTCGGAAATTGGATGGTTTCGAGAAAAGGGGGCACTATCTATAGTTTTTTAATCTATCCATATATTTCTATTATCGTTGACTTCGAGTGTCAGAATTTCGATATCCAATTCAAAATAGTTGACTTTTTTACACTTATTAAAAGAAACATCACTCTTGCACCAAGTAATCCATAGATTTTTGTTGAATAATGTCCCAAATCGGAAGTTGCTAATGAGATTGGTTGGTTTATAAGGTGGGAAGATTTATATACTCACTACCTTAACTTTACCTTAATTTTTAATTAGGATATGGAACTTCCTATAGTTTTGACTTCACCAACACTTATTAACAAACCTGCCACTGTTGCACTAAGTAATTTACATATTTTGACTTTATCAATGTGTGAGAAAATGAAAATCGTGTGAGTACAAATATGCAGGTGATCAACACATTATAATTTATGTTACAATCTTCATATCCAACTTAAAAATATGTAAATTTTTCGGTTATTACCTATTGGAGATATTAGTAAAATTACGGTTTGACATGTATATAAATATTAAGCAATAGCAAAATGTAAAATAAAAGATAGCTTACGACTACACTTTAAGCAAAGTGTAAATATTGTCTTTTCCATGGTAAGAACTTTGGATTCAATTTTGGACGAGGTCAGTTTAACCATGTACGTTTAAACTTAGGTACAAAACATATTACTTTCGCAAGAGACTTTAAGTTAGGTACAAAACAGATTGCACGAGAAAATTAATAAAGCACAAAATGAACGATAACCATAATTTACTAATAGAAATATCAATAAGAGTTTAAGATTGTTGGAGATATTAAGAAAATTACGGTTTGAAATGTATATAAATATTAGGAAAAAGTTTACTTTAGTACCCTATAGTTTGGCCCATTCCCAGCTAAGTCCCTGTGGTTTAAAAGTATTAATTCGAGTCCAACTTTGTCTAATTTTCCCATTTGGGTCACCTCCGACCAGTTCGATTTGTTTTTGTTCATTTTGGTTCGATCAAATTCGGCATTTTTAATGCCGATTGTCAACTTCGGTTGACTCTCCGAAGTGTCCCCGATGTGTGGATACCAGTTTCACACATCTTTGATGCCGAAATCGCGAAATTGAGCTTTGGATTTTTGAATCAAACCAGTCAAAGATGACCCAAATGGGAAAATTAGATGAAGTCGGACCCCAAATGACCTTTTTAAACTACAAGGACTTACCTGGGAACGGTTAAACCACAAGGTACCTAGGTAGACTTTTCCTAAATATTAAACAATAGAAAAGTATAAAGTAAAAGATAGCTTACGACTACACTTTAAGCAAAGTATAAATATCATCATTCCAAAGGTAAGAATTTGGATTTATGCCTGGACGAGGCAATGGTTTAACCATGTGCACTTAAACTATTGTACACCTTTCGAAATTTTGGTAGCCTTAGAAATTTGACACAAATGAGATATGCTATGATGTAGAGTGAGAGAAATGGAGAGCTAAGAAAGAGTATGAGCTAATGGAATAGATTTGGAATAAATGAGGATGATTAATCCCAACATTCAAATCTGAAATTAATATGGTCATTAATCTACCTATTGAGGTGATAATACCAATAAAATTCCAAGACCAATAATATCTCAAATTAAATAGGTAGTTACAAATGAATTTAAACTTTTAATTTAAATTCACCTGACATCTAGAAGTAGAAAGAAGAAGCTTTTAGACCGTGGACTTGTC
>SOPF01026727.1:0-10800 GCA_012979155.1 Hypericum perforatum | reverse complement strand
TTGTACCCATCTCCTAAAGACCATTTTCCCGACTTGCTTACTTGGTTCCTTGCACTTTAACTTTCATGCTCAATTCTTTCTTTCTTTTCACTTTTCCCTTGATTTTGAACTTTTTTTTGCTTTTCATCTTTCCATTTCTTTTTCTTTTTTTTTCTTTTCCATTCATTTTCTAAGCACAAGGTATAATCTTTTTTTCTTTTGCAAGTCGAGCTTTTGCCTTTTTTGGTCTTATCTACCCGTAACCCTCATATGATATAGCAACCCCCCAAGCTATACTACTATATGAACCCTTTACACAATTTTCCCAAAAATGTAATCCTAAAGCTTCCTCGGATGGATAGTCAAAGGTAGGAAGATGATTGAATAAAGGTTATATAGTGGCTTACTTATAGTATTTCAACAAATAGGCTCAAGCTCAATGGGGTATGCAACAGATAAAATTAGGTTTTTGGCTCTAAGGCTCTAGGCTTATAACAAAATGGCCCTCGACACTTTCTACCTTATTGAGTTATGCTAGGTAATCATTTAACACTCTCATTAATCAAAATATGTACACACCTTATGAATAAAATGAGAACGGTTTGTCCTTGTCATCGATGGCTTAAGAATCTCACAAGGTCACTTGTTAATTCTCTAGTCTAGCCTACTAGATGCAATGGCTAGCCTAAACGATCGAGGGTACAATTACTATTTATTCATGATTCATCCTACTCAAGGTTGTTTTATACATGATATGTGGTTTCTACTATGACAAAAATTTCAAAATTTGAGGAGTTTTTTCATTATTTGCAAAAGACACAACACACTTCAATCAAAAGCACAAGTCACATACTAACAGACTCGATCACATGCATATGACAACAAAAACAAATAAGTAAAAGACACAGCAAGATCAACACACATACATAAAGTCATAACAAATAACATAATGCCCCCACACTTAGAAGACATATTGTCCTCAATGTAGAAGGGTGACACACAAGCAAAGAAATAACAAAAAAATAAAGAGAGTGGAAAAGAGTAAGCTCGATCACTGGGGAGGAGGTGGTGGATGTAGTGGGTGATGGTCGTGGTAGCCAAAACGTAGGTGTGAGAGGAGAGGGAGGTCGGAGGCATTTGGGAAAAAAAGATAAGTATGAGAGAAAAATGGAGTTGGAGTGATTTTTGTGTAGAATGCCTGACCCCAGTGAGCACTTCCGTGAGTAGCAATCACTTGGCCCAGCGAGCACTTCCATGGGCAGCAATCACTTGCCCTTCTCCTTAAAAATTGCTTATACCACCTCAGTGTCTTTACGCCTACAAGAAAATTCACAAAACGAAAAATATTTTTGTTGAGGGTGACACTATAGACATTTCCCTATAAACCCATAAACTCGGGAAAACTTGGATGAGTGACATAAAATAAGTGAGAAACAAGAGAAAATAAAGGTAGTTCTAAGTTAACGTCATTAGCTTGAAGGTTGTAATTGATCATCGAGGTCCTGGGTCATCGAGTTTTGCCCATGATCCTTACAGGTCAATATGAGTAGCTTGGTTTACCTACAAATGCTCCATGTTCACCTCAAATTTTGGTTTGGCATCAAGATTATGAGTGTGGGCTTGTGGTGGCTTTTTACCCTATCCTTGACTAAGAGATGTAGATAAAACATTAGGCATTTCATTATCTCTACTCAAGAAAGCACACATCAAGCAACCTGGTGGTGGTTTATGCTCCAAGTCTAGTGGTGTGATAGTGGATAGTACCAACTTGGGCCATGGTGGATCACTTGATTTAAATGATTCTCTTTTATGCACCCCTAATACTTGCTCTTTAATATCTGCACCTTCCACCTCCATTTTAGTTTCATGCACTACTGTTGGTTGACTTTTGACAAGACCCTCTTCATTGTGTTTGGCCACCAGCTTGTCTATGGCATCAAGTCTACAATGGTCATCTTCCATGGTAGGACACTTGGCTGCTTCGAACACTTTGAAAACGACCTCATCATCATGGACCTTGAACCGCAACTCTCCCTTCTCAATATTGATACTTGCTTTTGCAGTGGCTAAAAATGGATAGATCAGAGTATCAACTTTTACGAGCACATTCTCGATCATTCCCATTGGCATAGCCATTGACCTGTCTGCAAGCTGAAGGACTACTGATGTTGGTTGTATGTCCCCCAACCTAAGCCTCCGGAATATAGAGAATGGCATAAGGTTGATGCTGGAGCCAAGATCTATCAATGCCTTTTTGAACATTTGGTCTCCGATGGTGCAGGGGATGGTAAAACTTCCAGGGTCCTTCATCTTTTGAGGCAACTCTTAGCTCAAAACAGCACTACAATCTCTTGTTAGCAGAATGACTTCAAAGTCATCACTGCTCTTCTTCTTAGAAATGAACTCCTTTATCCACTTTCGGTAAGTAGGCATCTGCTTAAAGGCGTCAAGGAGTGGAATGTTGATGTGGAGGTTTTTGAACAACTCCAAGAACTTCTGGTAGCTGGGGTGCGATGCTTGCTTGTTTACCCTTTGTGGAAAAGGCAGTAGAGGATATTTCCTCTCTGGTGCAGACTTCATTGGCTCCACTGCAGAATTGTCTTGCTTTGCTTCTACCGGTATGTAATAACCGTGAAATATTATTGAATATCTCTAAAAAATTGTAAGTGTGGTTAGGTAATTTACCAAGTAGTGATAAATAATTTACCAATAGTTTTGACCTAGGAGCTAGGGTTATCAATATTTCCTTTAAAAGGGAGGCATAAGCCATCATAGGAAAAGGCACAAATATTTTAGAAGTTTTCCTCAAGCTCGTGTGGGAAGTCGATTTCGCTTGAGATATGAAATTGAGTTGATCAAAAGAGATTATAGCATGCCGAGTCGAGAGGTAAGTCAGTTTTCGTCTTAGCTGTGTATTGTTTTATACTGTTATCGGATCTATGGTGTTCGCTTTTACCTATTATATTAATGATTCAAATGATACTCGCTACTGGTATGATCTTTACGTTTCATCCAGTTGTTAACTCCTTGAAGTGGGTTTTGGCAAGTTGGGTTTTGGCATGTTTGATCATTAAAGTTTTGAATGATCTCTGGCTCTTAGAAATTGGTTTTGACGTGGATATGTTTATGAGTTTATTTTGTTTCGTTTATGATTCCTTTTGTTTACATTATTTGGATATCAACGTGGATTTGTTACATATATTTTATATAGTCTTCATGATGTCGTAAATAATTACAAACTTATGTATGTGAATTCTTGGTTATAATAATAGCCTCTGTTTCAATAGAATTATATAAATCTGTTCTCAGTTGTTATATTATAATAATGGATGAACTCGTTGATTTTCTGAATGTGTTTTACGTGATAATTGTGAATGCGATTTGATTTTGTGTTGAATTGGGTGTTGGCTTTCAGATTCTGATTTTAGATTATGGAATTGTGCTATTGATTTGGATCCTGATTTTGGAATGTGAAATTGTGTTGTTGGATTTACAATGTGGGTCTTTGAATGTGTGATTGATATGAATGATAACATGCGGGATTGTCCCGTACCTAGTGGACCGTAGTTCATGCATATCGTTTAAGGGGCTACTGGGTAACCCGAGGTATGTGCGATCAAATGGACGGAAAGGTACGTGGACTATCTGGGCTTGTGGAAAGTTGTACTTCTGCCTAATGGGCCCTTATGGGAAAGGAGGAGCATTTACTAGTGGACCACAAGAATCCCGACATGAGTGTAAGGACTCCAGAGCTCCGTAAGTGAATGTGATGTGATTGTCGTGTTTCTGTTCTGTTGTGGGTCATTGTGTGAGTCCTATTGTATTAGTTGGCTAAGCGAGATGGATAAGTGATCTAGGTTTCTATTCTGATAAGCTTGACTATGTATATGTGTTCAAGAATCTTAATTTTTGTTTTTATTGAGTATGTAATTACAAGGTCTATTTGATTGAATGGTTATTATTATGTATTATTTGATATGAGATATATGATATAGTTGCATGTATAAGTTGTGCATTTGTACCGACTTACTGAGATGCGTATCCTCATTAATGTGCACTGCTGTCTCAGATACTTCGTAGTCAAATTAGAAGCAGGAACTAGAGGCGAGAATATGCATTTCTGGACATTTGAACTACTTTAAAATTCTATGTTTTCTTTTGGATGTAAGACTTCATGTAAATCTGAGAATTGAAGTAGCCTTACGGAGTCTTTACTCTGTGGCGGTTGTCACATTTGATTTTCGGGGCGTGACACGGTATCCCATGAAGCTCTTCTTCTTTTTCGCTCACCGACTTTGCTGGCAACTTTCTTGTTGGAGTTGAGGCATTCTTTCCCAAGTCTAGCCTACTCCTTGTGGTGATGGCCTTGCAATGCTCTTGTTTAGTGGACGGGGCTTCGGTGTTACTTAGAAGAGTGCCCACTGGTTTTGCGTTGAGCTGTGTTGCTAGCAGGCTGATTTGCACCTCTAAATTCCAGATTGTTGCCTAATGATTAAGTACTTACTTATGCAACTCATCTTTACTTTGTCGATCTTGCTGAGGCAGTGCTTGATGCTGCCACCTTTGCTAATACAGAGGAAATTGGTGAGGCAGAGGACCTTGTGCATTGCCTCCTACAAAAGGTGGTCTCAGATGTTGAAGTACCTGTTGACCTGCATTATTCTTCCACGAAAAATTGGGATGGTTTCTCCAACTAGGGTTATAAGTGTTGGAATATGGATCATTATTCCAATTGGTATTTCTCACAAAATGAACAGGTTCGGCAATTAAAGAGCAAGTATTAGTACCATGTGGTCCTGTACAAATCTCACAAACCTGGGAAGATGATGACGTTTATGATGCCACTGAACTTTGGAACATCTGCGTCAATGCAGCGACTTGAGCCTTTAGTGCCGCTACTTCACTACTGTCTTGTATACTGGCAACTTTTCTCCTCTCAGTTCGATCTCACCACTCATGGTTGTTGGTGGCCATGGCCTTGATGATTCTGAGACCATCAGCTTCTTCTTTCTCTATCAGATTTCCTCCAGTATCTACATCTAAGTTCACTCGGATCTGCGGCTCACATCCATTATAAAATGTTTAGATAAGCATCCATTCCAGCATTTGATGGTGGGTAGTCACAAAGTAGTCCCTTGTATTGATGCCAAGCTTCGTAGAGATTCGCCACCCTGTTGTTTAAAATGAGAAATTTTATTATGGAGTTAAGTGGTCTTACCTGGAGGATAATATTTAGCGAGAAACTGATCGGCTAGCTCCTCCCACATAGTAAAAGTGCCAGCAGGAAATGAATCTACCCATTCTCGAGCATTGTCCTTCAAACTATACTTGAACAGTCAAAGTTTAATGGCATCAGGCAAGACACCATTATAGTTGACCGTCGAGCAGTGGTCTTCGAACCTTTGAATATGCTTAGCGGGGTTTTTAGAAAGGTAACCTCCAAATTGGTCTTGTTGAACCATATTGAGAAGGTTACTCTTTATTTCAAAATTGTTGGCCTCGCCTGTAAATGACGGAACTGGGCTTGCACCAAAAATATCCAAGCAGGGCCCGTCTATAAACAGTTGGGATTGACAGGTGGTCGGGGGCCTCCTTATATTCATAACAATAATGACTCTCAGCAACGGATATCTAGGCTCTTGCATCAATGAAGAACGTAGCGAAATACGATACTTGGTGTCAGAATCCCGTAAACCATTGAGTCTTTGAAAGCCTGAGACGCACATTAATCAAGATCGGAAACATGCATATAACAAACACAACCTTGTCATGGTCTATCCGCTTACTCAACGAAGACCCAACGATCACCTATTCCGAAACCGATGCCTTTCACTCACAACCTTCAAACCAATTCTCCTTCTCCCACACCTTGCGAAAACTCTGTTCATAAACCCAAATTACCAAAACGAGGTTAACCTCAGCCTTTCCGAAATCTAAACGCTGCCAATAACTCAAAACAACCAACAACGGTACTTGTGCCGTTCAACACTTCCATCCTCAAAGATAACGCAAATAACTCAAACTCCGACCACAACCACTTCAAACCACACTTTACAAGACTTCTCAAACATGTCCCCAACAACTCAGAATTTACACAGCAACTGACTCTTGCAGACAAACCACTTACCAAGCTTATTTCTCAACTCTTGCCAACCTGAACGCAGCCAACCAGTCTGAACTTCAACAAGGCGCACAACCCAATTCCTTCAACCAAAACATACATAAGATACCATTCTGGAAACCTCAAGAAGTCCTCTACAAACACAAGACAAATTCGGAGTCTAAGGACACTCACCAAGCCAATCTTCTTCACTTCGCTTCACTGAGTACCTCAACAGCTGCTTTCAGTTCAAAGTCAATTTTCTGTTGATTCCTTGATTCAATCAACAAGTGTAATATATCGTTAGAAAGCTTAGAGACGCCTCTACAATCATTTTGACAACACCCAAATCCAATTCGGAGTCTAAGTCCACTTACCAGACTTGTTTTCCTCAATAAGCTTAGCTGTGTGCTTGTTCAACGATGTCCAGATTCAAAACGACTTTCCTGTTGATTCTCTTATCCAAAATGCACATATGATATACCAAAAGAAATGTATAGATGTCATCTACAACTCTCATCACAGGTCTTATGTCCAAATCTGAACGGAGATAAGCTTACCGCTTGAATCTTCTTCGACTGCTCCCTTCTCTCTCTATCAACCTTCTCAACCTTCTCTCTTTTCTCTCTCTGAAAATTCATTTTATGACCAAGGAGCTAAGTGTTCTTCCTCTTCAAGGAAGTCTCTGATACATATCAAGAGGTGGGTGAGGTCCAATCACAAGAAAACCCCCTCTCCAACTTAATCTAGCAAGAAGACAAAGAAGCCATGGTCCACTCAGATTCGTCCTCAAGCAAGCAGCTGAAGAATGACGACCTTCCTTTGGTTTTTAGGCAAACTGATTGTGAGACGTTTTGTTTCCCAATGTGTCTAGTTTCCAAATCAGTAAAAATTTCACAATTCGGACTCACGATGAGAATGTTACGACCATTTAACTACAAGCAGGGCAATCTGTCCAAACCAAGCAAAAACTTCACAAATCCAAAAATGCACTAAGGCATTGTACTTGTCGCAACCAAACTCCGACGACATTCATTCACAAACTTGAATACTTAAAAGCACATATCAGATGCAATTGATGCAAAGCATCGCAAACTGACCAACTAATTTCCGAGTCTCACAGTCGCCCCCCAAAATCCCAATATCTCGCAAGAGAAATTGGGAATAGGATATGCGGAAAATAGTCTCCCGTGTGCCCCCATTCGCGGTTGGCCCAAAAATGAGTTCCTGGCAAAGCAAAGCCACGACCAGCGGTGGTTGTAAGACCCTCGGTATAAGTTCCTGGGACATGTTGACCCTAAACGTGATCGAGTAACATCGAACACTCACAAAGTGACCCTAGGTCAGGTGGGACTACCCTCTAAATTTAAGCATATCAATAAGCAGAGGAAAAGAAACTAACAAGGATTCCCCTAGTAACGGCGAGCGAACCGGGAAATGCCCAGCTTGAAAATCTGAAGAAGCATCCTCAGCAACGGACCGGGCTCAAGTCCCTTGGAAGGGGGTGCTGTAGAGGGTGAGAGCCCTGTTGTGCCCAGACCCTGTTGCACCATTAGGCATTGTCAACGAGTTGGGTTGTTTGAGAATGTAGCCCCAATCGGGCGGTAAATTTCGTCCAAGGCTAAATACAGGCAAGAGACCGATAGCAAACAAGTACCGCGAGGGAAAGATGAAAAAGACTTTGAAAAGAGAGTCAAAGAGTGCTTGAAATTGTCAGGAGGGAAGTGGATGGGGGCTAGCAATGCGCCCTGGTCAGATGTGGAATGGTGAGAGCCGGTCCGCCAATCGGCTCGGGGTATGGACCAATGCAGATTGCCTTGGCAGCCTAAGCCTAGGCCTTTGATATGCCCGAGGAGATGCCATCATGGCGATCGTGGACTATAGCGCGCACTGTCACAGCATGCCTCGGCACCTGCGCGCTCCAGGCATTAGCCTCTGGGCTCCCCATTTGGCCTGTCTTGAAACACGGACCAAGGAGTCTGACATGTGTGCGAGTCAACAGGAGAGTAAACCCGTAAGGCATAAGGAAGCTGACTAGCGGGATCCTCCAAGCTCCTCTCTTTTCTCCCCTCCAAGTTGTATTCCAATGGCAGCCTCCTTCCCTCCTTGTCCTCTCTCGTGAGTGCTTGCCACCCAAGCAAAGACCAAGCCAAGTGGGAAGTTTGGTGAGGTATTTCTTTTAGTTCACTGTCGGGGGCCAGCGTACGCTTGGAAGCCAGCGTACGCTAGAGTCAGCTACTGCCCCTTTTTGCTCTTCCTCGCTTCTCTTCCTCAAGCTAGCCCAGCGAACGCTGGGTGGCCAGCGAACGCTGGCCTTGCATTCTGCCTCCCTTAGTTCTCATGCCTGCAAGCTTCTACTCGTTGCTCAATTCCACGCACAAGTCCATCGATCTTTGCTCCAACTCCTCGAATGCTCCGAAACACCTACAAAACACACAAAAGCAACAGACAATCTTCTCCTTGACAAAACAAACCAAATGAAACAAAATGTAGACAAGACTCAACTAAACATTTCCTAAAACATGACGAAAACTTGATAAACTAGGACTAAATGGATGCATGTTTTCTCATGCATCACACCCCCACACTTACTTCTTTGCTTGTCCTCAAGCAAAGTGCATCAGAAAACCAATAAGTGGTGTCATCAGAGTTCGAACATTCATCACAAGATCATCCCCACAATCATACACATCACACCCTTGAGCAATATGAATGCAAAATCCATAGGCAATTACACCCTCAATCATTTAACCAAGTTTTCACGCCTAGTGTTCCGGACTAGAGAGCTAACCACTCGTAGGATAGGATTGATTTAACTCACAAGTGTATAGTGGTCAACTATCCTACTCTCGTGTGCACGTTCAAGGTCAAAAAAATGTTAAACTTCATACCAAAACACACTTGAAACAAAGTAGATCATACCATATAAGGGACTTTTATTGGGTTGCAATGGGGTTAACGGTAAAGGTGGGAAGATAAAAGTATAGTGGTGATGGCTAAGCCACCTAATCCGAGGGTTACATAGAAAGCTAACTCTCGACTATACTACACATCTTACCTTATTATGCATGTACACTCAACCCAAATTACCCACATCCTAATCCGACCAAAAGGAGCGGGATACGTTGCTTACTTTTAAGTGTGCCCTTTTTCTTTCCGACTTTCCACTTTTCCTTGATTTCTTCTTTTCACTTTTTTTTTTACTTTCCACAAGAGATTTTCTTTTCTTTTTCTTTCTTTTCTTTCCTTTTTCTTTTTCTTGTTTCTCTTGTTTTTCTTTTCTATCCCAATTTCGCACTACCACTTAGCAACTTATCCCGACTTTTTGGTCATTAGCCTCAATTCTACCCGTTTTCATCCCAAAGTATGTACAAGAAATCCCCCCAAGCTATTCTACTAGATGAACCCTTACAAAATATTCCCCAATAATAACCTAATCCCTCGGACTAAGTAGTTAACGATAGGTGGGGTGGTGAGAGTCGGCTCATAATATAGGTTCCAACTAGTAATTCAACAAATAAGCTTAAGCTCAATGGGGCTATGCAATGGATAATAGCGGGTTTTTGGCTCTAAGGCTCTAGGCTTTTTCAATATGGATCTCGGCACTTCTCTACCTCATTGAGTAATGCAAGGTAATCATCTAACACTCTCATTGCTCAAACAATGCACACACCTCATGAATAAAATGAGAACGGGTTGTTCTCGCCATCGGCTTAAAAATCTCACAAGGTCACTCGTTAATTCTCTAGTCTAGTCTACCAGGTGTAACGACTAGCCTAAATGAACAAGGATATAATTGCATATGTCTTAAAATTCACCTTGCTCAAGAATGTTGAATGCATGATATGGAATTTTTCCTATGACAAAAAGTTCAAAATTTCTGAGGATTTTTCATCATATGCAACAGACTCTACACACTTCAATCAAAAACACAAAACACACTCAAACAGACTCGATCACATGCATAAAGCAAAATAATCAAACAAGGTAAAAAGAGAGACAGGCACAGCAAGATCAACACAAATACGCAACATAAGCACACACATAAAACACCCCCACACTTAGAAGACACATTGTCCTCAATGTGTGAAGATAAACATTCATATCAAAAGCTAGAAACAAACATAACATGACAAGTAGGAACAAAAACTAAACAAGAATAAGGAGAAGAAGGAGCCTGTGATCATTGTTCCGGAGGAGGTTGAAGGTGATTCCGGAGCCATTCCCATTGAGCGCGGTTGTAGGCCTGATCCTCCTGATATATCTGCCAGCGAGCTGCCTGTTCTTCTGCATTGCTCCGCACTTCGACCTCCAGGTCAGTGATTCGCTAGGCAAGGTTGTTGATGTCGGCTTGCAGCTCCGGCACTTGGGCATTCCCCTCTGTCTGGAGGTGGGTTGTGATACCTGGACGTTCTGCATATGGTAAGACCGCATAACTTAGAGTGCCGCACTGAATGTTTCCGGTCTTTGACATCAGGTGCCACTTCACTAGCTGCTCCCGATCAATGCTTGATGGCCTTAGTACGCTGGCTGGAACTGGTGGATCTGAAATAAATTCACGAACAAGCAAAGCAACGATATGGCCAAGCCCTAGCCATTTGGGGTTAGGCAAGTCTAAAGTATGTTTAATCACATCAACGATCAATGCAAATGTATTAAACTGATGTTCGTGCTGTGCACAGGCTATGGCATACAGTTGTGGCCTAGTAATCTTACTGCTT